>PVIH01010671.1:37314-49360 GCA_004025045.1 Sigmodon hispidus
GTATTGTTCTTTCAAGGTCCAAAAAATATTGTGTTGGGATTTTGATGGGCAGTGCATTGAATCTGTAGATTGCCTTTGGTAGAATTGCCATTTTTACTATGTTGATCCTACCAATCCAGGAACATGGGAGAGCTTTCCATTTTCTGATATCCTCTTCAATTTTTTTCTTCAGTGATTTAAAATTTTTGTCAAATAGGTCAGTTACTTCTTTGGTTTTAGTTACCCCAAGGTATTTAATACTATTTGCAGCTATTATGAAGGGTAATATTTCCCTTATTTCTTTATCAGCTCTTCTATCTTTAATGTATAGAAGGGCTACTGATTTCTATATCCTGCTACATTGCTGAAGGTCTATCTTCCATCTCTTGAACTCTGTTTGTTATGCTTATATCTGTGGTTCCAACTTTTTTCTTCAGGCTTTCTATTTCCATCTTTGCCTCATTTTGTGCCTTTTTTATTGCTTCTATTTCAACTTTTAGTTCCTGGCATGTTTCTTTCATAGATTTGTTCATCTCTTCCAATTGTTTGTTTGTTTTCTCTTCTATTTCTTTAAGGCAGTTTTTTATATCTTCTTTGAGAGCTTCGATGATTATCATAAAGAAATTTTTGGTGTTGCTTCCTTCTGTTTCCTCTTCATTGCTCAGTTCTGCTCTTGTAGTTGTAGGACTGCCACTTTCTTCTGGAGTTATCTGGTTGTTCTTTACATTATTATATATATTTTTGTACTGGCATCTGCCCATGGCTTTAGTGGTTCACGATTAGGTGTCTCCTAGTCTGCTGTGGCACTCGGGCTTGTGTATCTCATGTCACCTCTTAATAAAAGGTCTGTTTAATCTCTACCTCGTCTCTGGGCAGGGGACTGGATTTCAAGTCTTCAATCCTACTCTGATTGATCAGTTGGAAGAAGGTGGCCTTGCAAATTCCCTCAGCAGCAGCTGGGAGGATCCTGGCAGACCGAGTTTATCTCTGTCTGCTACAGAGTGTGTGGTGATAAGCTGCACAGACAGCCCCTGGTCCCGGAACCAAAACACAACTGGAACACAATTTTCCCTCGCGACGATTCAGGCACTGGGGCCTGCTGAACCTACCTCATGTTTGGGCGGAGTCGGAAACTGTTTCAGAGTCCTCAGTCCTTATCTGTTTGATCCGTTAGAAGTGGATGGTAATGCAAAATCCCTCAGCAGCAGCTGGGGGTGGGGGGACCCTGGCAGACTGAGTTTATCTCTGTCTGCTACAGATTGTGTGGGGACAATCTCCACCATGCCATGTCTTTCAAAACTTGTTGCCAGTCTATTAACTTCTATTTAACCGATATACTCAAATAACTGAAGACAAAAGGCCCACAGTTTTACTCTAATCATTTAATGAACGAACACAATTTTCATGTTGTAAGGCAATAAAAAGTGTGTGTGTGAATATACATTATTTTGGGAATTTGTCACTATTTCCAATAAAACAAATCAGCCTACATCTAAGAGTGTACTAGCATGTAGCTGGATAAAGAACAGACATGCACATATGTACAAAGACACATAAACATGGAGCATGAATATACAGACAAACATGTCCATACAATCACCTACAACACACATGAGTTCTCACACATAGGAGCATGCAGACACACACACACACACACACACACACACACACACACACATACAGAGAGAGAGAGGGGAGAGGATATCATTTGCAATACCATGGGTATACTATAGAAGAATTTTTTAGTCTAATTCTGAAATTAATTTCTCATTACCTTTCAGTTAAATATGTGAAAATGACAGTCTGAACTAATTTGTAACATTTTTTTAATGTGAGCATATATTAACATATATGCGTTATCTTAATAACTATAGGTTATAGTTGAGGTTATCTCATTTAACAAAGAAGGAATTTGATGACCAAGACGGAGCTACACCAAAAGACCATGTCTCACAAAAACAAAAGAAAAAAACCTTAAAACTTTAAAACTACATTAAGATTTTATTAATTATATATTGTTAGGAAATGTCATAGAGTTTGTATCTTATTTTACCTTACTAAAACTTCTTATTGTAATAATAATCACTAGAATAGATTTTTGTGCATTTAAGTAGTAATCAGAATTTGGGAAGCTGTGGAATCTAATAATGCCACATTCAAAGCATGTTGCTGCAGTTTTCACCAAAGATTGTAAACATTTTGGTCACAATTCTATTATATAAAAAAAAGAATAAAGATTCTAAAATGTAGTCATTTTTCTAGGTTATATCCATAACTATGCAACAATTAGATATTAAAATTGAAAAGACATTAAAATACAAAAGTGCAAAAACATGCATTCTATTAGCTGTCAGAATTATTACATGATCATTGATCATGCAGCTCTGGAAAATTCCATAGCAGACACTGGAAAGAGAAAAAAAGGGAGAGGAAACATAAAATTTAAGGATTGTGATGATGACAGTTTATAATAAGGACACTTTGTGAACTGCTGGCAGAAAAGTTACAGCTATCCTATTATCATGAAACACTTTTAACCCAAAGAGGTTAGAGAAGGGTAGTAGTGAAAATCCTGAAAGGTGAACGACTACTAATAGGTGACCATATAAGTTGACCCTGTTATTTTTATGTTATTATTAGTTAAATTTTATCTACCATTGCTAGACATCTTAGCTGAGGACATTCTTACAGAATTGTGGAAGTTTCCATTATACCAGATTTCTACTTGCTCCTGAAATGCTTCCCTTTCCAGTCATCTCTTTCAGTACTCTTACCCTTCATCCATCCCTCAACCTGATCCCTCATATTTTCATTTATATCCACAGCAGTCCACTCCTGAGATTTATTTCCCCTTCCCAGGGAGATCCATGTATCTTCTCTTGATTCCTCCTTGTTACCTAGCCCCTCTGTGTCTGTGAATTAAAGCATGGCTATCCTTTACTTTTACAGTTAGTATCCACTCATGAGAGTGAGTATGTACTATGTTTGGCTTTCAGCATGTGGATTAACTCACTCAGGATAATTACTTTCTTTGTAATTTTTTTGGTTGAGAATTATCTGTTAATTAGATTATTTGGTTGATTTATGTCTAGTTTCTTGATTTCCTTATATATTTAGGAGATCCACATCCCTGATGTCATCTTATCTTGGAAGGTAAATAGAGATGGGCTAGTTTATTGTTTGGATGGAAGACCTTGTTACTTTTTAAAAATAATTTTTATTCAGTCTTTGAGAACTCCATACATGCAATGTGTTTTGATTCTCTCATCCCTTTTACTACAAAACTGTCCCTAGCCATATTCCCTTCCAACTACATGTTCTCTGCTTTAAAATAATATTTTAATAATACATTGAGGATTTCATACAATATATTTTGATTATATTTACTATTCCCCTAACTCATTCCAGGTCCACACCAACCTCTTTATCCCCACCAAACTAAGTATCTTTTTTTAAAAAAAAATTCATAAAGTACAATTTTGGTTGCTCAAATACTGTTGGGTGTAAGGCCAAAGTAAGAATGTGGTAAATATACTCTTTCCATATTTTTCTTTTGAAAATATTTAGTCTTATTTTATGTGAGTGAGTACATTCAGATAGATCTCTTGGAGGCAAGAAAAAGGTGTTTTATCACCTGGATTTACCAATGGTTTTTAGTAGCTATGTGGGTGCTGGGAACTGAACCTAGTCTTCTGCAAGAGCAATAAGTACTTAACCACTTATTCAACTCTCAATTCTGCTCTTTATTTTACAAAATAACTTATTGAGTTCAGCTAATATTGGTGGTTTGATGTTTATAAATGTTTGTTTTTGTTATAAATGGTTAATGGTCGTAGTCAATCTCTTTCTAAGAAAAAAGGGAAAATATGATATATTAATTATTTAAAAAGATTATTGAATCTATTTTAATCCAAATTATAACTTTTAATCTCAAAATACTTTACATTGGTATGAATTTTTGTTACAAATTTAAGATTATTTTTATTTGTTATACTGTATTATAGTTCTACTCTTGTTTAAGGTATTATATATATGTAATTCATTTGAAATTATAATATATAATTAAGGTATACAAATTATTAGTCATCTATGATAATCAAACTTACAAGTTAATTAGGTTTTTTAGATATACAAAAATATATTTCACTTAGATAAGCAATCTTCAAATACTTCAAAGACCTACAGAATATAGCATTTAAAATGTTTTAAGAACTTGAACTTTTCTGGATGGTGAGACATGTCTGTCCCTGGCAGCACCAATCTACTTCAAGAGGATGATGGGTGTCAAAGAAACTCCATGTGGAGTTTACTTTCTTTGTGGCAATGTTTAGACACTAGACAAAACTCTTCTTGCCTCGAATGCTTGACAATATGCAGTATAAACTGGACATGCAGGACCCATAGGAAAGTAACCTCTGAACTTTGCCAGAACAAGCTAAAATGATCCTCAGCTTCCTGCTTCACAGAAAAAACTGTCAGACATTCTACAGGACATGAGGAGAAATGACTGGAAAAACTTGCCAAAATAGACAGGACAGTCCTTCAAAGTTCTTACTTCACTAAAAAGTCTGCCAGAGAAGCTAGGGCTATAGGCTGAAGATGGATGCCCCAAAGTTACAAAGGAACAGGTTGCTCAATGTCTCTGTCATTTCTAGAATTTAGAGGCTGCTTGCAATGAACTTCCTGTTTATTCAGGTAATATTGAATTCTGTTGTCTTTATTGGAGTTGAATATAGATAGTTAAATTTTAGTTTTTCTTAGCTATAATAAAAGGTAATTTACCTAATTTAGATATGAAACATTGGGCTCACAAGGCTAAGGTATATGATAGACTATTTTCCTTAATTTTGCTAAATACAAATAGACTAGATATTGTAACTATAATTCTTACTTGATATCTATTTTTATATGTAATTTTCCTATGTTAAAATTGAAACCTTACTTTTTGATTAGACAGAAAAGGGAGAGTGATGTGAGATGTATTTCTGTATGCTGTGAATGTGCTTTATTGTTATTTATTAATGAAGAAGCTATTCATTGTCTATGGCAAGGCATCTTAGAGACAGGCAAGAAATTTAAGCAGAGATAAAAGGCAAACGAGAGCAGAGTCCAAGAAATGCTGCAGACTGCTGCCTAGAAAGCAAGATGTAATAAAACACAGGTAAGGCCATGGAGCTACATGACAGTTCATAGATTAATAAGAATGGGTTGAGTTAAGTAGTAAGACCTAGTTGGTAATAAAACTGAGCCACAGGCTAAATAATTTTTAATGAATATAAAGCTTTGTGTGATTATTTGGGACTAAGCAGCTGTGAGTATGTCCAGACCTTTAGGGTTAGGCCAGGACAGAATTTTCAGAGTACAAAAAGTGACCCCATAGGGAATGGCACTATTGGAAGGTATGGGCTTGTTGGAGAAAGTGTGGTCTGGTTGGAGGAAGTCTACCACTGTGAATATAGGCTTTGAGGACTCAAGTATGTTGAGTTTGTGCCTAGTGAGTCCATCTACTTCCTGTTACCTACATATCAACATGTAGTGGCTCCTTCTTCAATGCCATGTTAGCCTGCACACTGCTATGCTCCCCACCATGATCATAATAAACTAAATCTTTAAAACTATAAACCACTACTCAATTAATTGTATTGTTTATAAGAGTTTTGGGGGTCATGGTGACTCTTCATAGCAATAAAAATCCTAACTAAGACAGAAGCTGGTACTGAAAACAGGTATTTATGTGATAGGCCTGACTTTGCTTTTGTGTGAAGAAATATGGACCTTGAGCCTATGTAGAAAGGCAATTTAACATTTTAAGTGCTGCTTAAATGGGCCATACTAGTAGGAGCATGGAAGACAGTGGTGCTGGATGTGATTTAATGAGCTGGGGGTGGGCATGAGGTTTCAGAGGAGAAGAATTTTAGCATGTTGCTTAGAGATTATTCTTGTGATATTTTGGTAAAGAGAATAGCTATCTTTGGTTCTTGTCCAAAGAGTATACCCAGGTTAAAGAAAACAGATTTGAATTCCATTGAAAGAATTCCCAAAACAGCCTAGTATAGATTTTGTTGTATGGATATTTGTGGTAATTCTAACCAAGATTTCTAATTAAAAGAAGCAAAGTGAGCATGGTAAATTATAAAATGTAAAAGTTAAGAAAAGGAGTATCAAAGAATAGAATGAAACTAAGTCTTGTGTTCAAAGAGATAAACAGATTAAGAAATAGAATAAAAGGAGTGGTGGCTTCAGACAAGATCCCACCCAGCTAAATTTCCAATTTGTGACAAGGAATTAAATAAAAGCTTAGAGCCAGGTGTGACAATGCACACTTTTAATCCCAGTACTCAGAAGACAGATCTTTGAATTTGAAGTCAACTTGATCTGTAGAGCAAATCCAGAACAACTAAGTTTAGGTAGGAAAGAAATAATTCAAAACAGAAAGCTGTTGAAGATATACATGAACAAGGGACCATATTCTAGTCTCAGCAAGCAGCAAAACTTGACAATTTTGGCCACATGGTTCTGGCTTTAGAGTTAAGGATAGAAAAAAGGAGTTTTGGAATTTGTCCCCACAACTAAGGAAAGCTACTGAGACCAGACATGTGTAAGAGAGAGCCCTTTCTGCATATATTAATGTTATACTTGATCAGGAGTTAGATTCAAAAGACACCAAATGGTAAAATCCTGCTTAGTTTCACCAACTAGAGAGTAGAGTTTCCATTGAATAAGTACAGATAAGAACCAGATGTTTTGGAAAAAGAAAACTAACAATCCCTAATCCAAAGAAGAATCTAGAAACACTATTTGATCCAGATATAGGAAGCGAAGGCTTAAGTTATTCAGAAATATGATTAGGAAGGTGAATTTAGGAAAAGCTTCACAGACCTACAGTAGTTCCTCTTCCATTTCAGATCACCTATATTCTATTACCCTTTTTCTATCCCCCCTAAAATCTTTTCTTTCTTTCTCATAGTTCTATGCGGATACATTTAACTAGATATTCTTTTTCTTCATTTTGGAATAGGGAGAACCAGTCTATAATTGGCCCACCATTAATTTGGGGCCTTTAACAGGCTTTTGTTATTTTTGTTGTTGTTGAGAGAGTCTCGTAGCTGAGAGTAAGTTTAATTCTTTTTTATTCTCCTGCCTCCACCTCATGAGTGCTGGGATTATAAACCTGCATATTAAGCCTGGCCTTTGACATTTTTTTATTAATTCTTTTAGTTAACATACAAACTAACAGCTTCTTTTTTTGACATTTTACAATACTGTGCTCTGGAGAGAACAAAACATCTGATTTCACAGGCTTATAGACATAGGGAGATTTGCCTCCAAATGAATTATACTCTTGTTCACAGAACATTCAGAAGAGACTTGGGACTTCAGCTTTGAAGTTGTTGTTATGGCTACTTGAGGTTTAAAGGGCTAGTGAATATTTTGACATGTACCTTAGAAAGTTTTAAATTTGTAAAATGGGAGAATTATAACATTTGAATTATAATATAAATTATAATATTTCTAATTTGACCATAGAAAGAAATGAAGCCTTTGGGAGCAGTTAAAACATAGTTTGAACAAGGGGATACATGGATAAAAGAAAATGAGACTTTATACATAATTTTTAAAAAGGTAGAAAGAGAGACTGATAGTTAAAGAAAGATTCTAGCAATAAAATGTAAAATCTTAAATAAAAGCCACATACCCTCTGTTAATATGATTCCTTTATAAATAACTCAAGCAGCATGTAGCTTACTTGTCATGCTGTGCTCCACTGTAGGAAGACACAGCAAGAGTAAATAACCTCACTATACCCTGTTGTAGTATGTTTTTCCCGGCCTGTTTGGGGCTGGAGGATTATGACTTGGCGCATGTGTGGCACCGGTTTGGAACTTGGTTTGCGCACCCGCAGCTTTTGCCCCCCAAAAGAAATGAATCACACGCTTATATACTTTACACTGCTTGGCCCATATCTTAAGCACATTACTAGCTACCTCTTCCTTCTTAAATCAACCCATTTCCATGAATCTACCCACCATGTGGCTTGCAGCCCATGGCTCACCTGAATTCCTACATGCTTCTTCTTCGGGGGACAGATGGCGACTAGTAAACTCCACCCCTTCTTCCTACCTGGCTGCCTAGACAAAATGGGGAGATGTAGCGGGAAAATAATAGATAGTACAGGTATGGGAGGGGCATGGTCTGCGGAGACGAGACAAAAACAGAGCAGAGAGGAGATAAAAGCGGAGCACAGAGAGAGAGGTGGGTCTTCCGGTCCCTTGGCACGGCAAAGCAGCAGGTCCGTATGGGTCGGTACGGCGGCGGCTGGGCTCGTTGCTAAAACTTCCTTTTATAAGAAATTCTAACAAAATAAACCTTATTTAACACATACCTATTGGTGGCAGGTTTCTACCGCGATAATACCCAGTGACAGCACCTTGGAATGGACTTCCCAGTAAGAAGAATCCTGTTTGTTTATTTTATTTTAGTTTTACAAATTACCCACTCTTTGGTATTCCATTATAAAAACACAAAACTTATCAAATGGATCAATTTGAAAATGTTAAAAGTGTATTACTGGCTCAAACAAACACTTAAAATCTTATTCTCAACAGCAAAGAGTAACAATAACAACAACAACAAAACAAATCAATTCTGATATAAACGTTACTAACCTTGACAAAAGCCCTATACTTTTTAAAATAAAACAAGCAAAAAAAATCATATGATTATTTCTTCAGAACCATGTATATGAATGAATGGCTATAATGGGGAAAAAGAGCTTCTGTTTCTAAATTGCATTTTCCTTTCAATTCAGAGATGCACATAGGAAACAATGATTACTAATACTCTAGAAATGTGAGAATTTTGCACCAAGGGAAATTCAATATCTAAAAATCAAATATTTCTAAATTAGACCCTCTAATTAAAATAGTTTATTTTTTATTTCACTCAGTTGTTTATGAATCTGGGATTCTCAGAAGGAAACCAGAGTATAGGTGTTTCCCAGTTGTGTTCTCAGCTCTGCACTAATGTACATATACCTGGGCATCTGCCTGGAATCTTCATACTGCCCTGTTCTTTCTCAATTTACCTTTCAGTGACTGGCTTTGCAGACAAGAATTATGTGACAGCATGACCTTTATCAAGTAGCAAAGGTGCTCCTGGGTTAACAATCAGTGAATTCTAAAACAGTGGCACACAGGTTGATTAGATGGTTGTCATTTCCAAACGCTCCATTTGACAGTTCTGTGCAGTAAAGTGACAAATAATCAGCCATATGCTACAATTTTACACTGAAAATTTTTGGTAACCACCCAGAAGAAGTATCACCATGAAATCCAGTTACAAGATGGATAGTCAGAGCTCAACTGAGCCATCTGCCAGAGGACATCAACCTCCTCTTGCACCAGGCCAATCCTTTGGTTAAACAACATCAGCCCACCTTTAAACTGGGCAGAAATGCCTCTTTGAATGTCTAAGGCATGTCAGACACATTGTTAAGTGTTTGAGCTGTCTGGACGGTGTGACTCATAGCAATGGCGGCCATGGTGGCCCCAATTGTGGCTAGGGAAATGGCTGTAACAACAGCTGCAGTAATGCCAAAATCTCTCCTAGCTCTAAACAAGCTCATGGCATTAGGGCTTTGTACTGGGACAGGTACCCATTCCAGGGCCAATCCTCGCCCTCAAAGTCAGCATCATACTTGTCATTTCAGACCTTTCTGGTTAGCTGTTCTGGTATCCACACTGGATCTTGCCGGTCCTGAGGAAAGACACAAACAGAACCTTTCGCCCATGTAAGCACTGGATCAGGACCATGCCAGTGACCTGTGAAAATATCCTTCCATTTCACCATGCCTCTGTGGCTAGGGATGAGAGTCAGATGTCTATCTGCCATGGAGCAGCCATCAACATCCAAATTTAAAAAATTAAGGGTAAACAGAGCTATAGATAGTCTTTTTTGGGGGTGCGGCTGTGGCCTATTCCCCCTTTTTGTTTTTGTAAGCATTCCTTCAGCGTGCAATGAGCACGTTCCACTATACCTTGTCCTTGTGGATTGTAAGGCAATCCATGAGTTACTTGTACATCCATTTGCCTGCAGAATGCAGCAAACTGTGTTCCAGTATATGCAGGGCCATTGTCAGTTTTTTCCTTCAGAGGCTTTCCCCAAGCTGCCCTGGCCTCTAGGCAGTGCACAATGACATTGCATCCTTTCTCTCCTGACATGGCAGTGGCATGCAAAATACCAGAGCACATATCTACAGAAACATGTACATACTTTAAAGAGCCAAATTCAGAAATATGAGTAACATCCATTTGCTATACTTTTAACAGCAAGATCCCTCTGGGATTAACACCTAGGGAAGGTGGGTGGTGATACACCACACATTGAGCACAATCCAAAACTATTTGATGTGCCTCAGCTCTGGATATCTGAAACTTTTGTTGTAAGGTCTTAGCATTCACATGATATAGCTGGTAAAATTCTTGAGCTTTGACTACAGGAGAGGTAAAGAATATCCAGTCCTGTCTAGTGCACATATCCACCTTGGCATTGCCTTCAACAAGTGGACCCGGAAGGCCAGTATGCGCACGGATGTGCTGAGGAAAAAAAATCTCTCCTTTCGTTGCAAAATCAAGTCTTGCAAGTGGTTAAATAGGACAGTGACCGTACTGGATGATTTGATTGGTCCTGCCACTTCAAGCACCTTTAAAGCATTAACCACATAGATTGAGTCAGATATCAAGTTAAAGGCAAAATGGCATTCTTTAAACACTTCACACACTATTTGACGTTCCACTACCTAAGGAGTACCAGGAGTAAATTGATGTTGAACTGGTTGTTTGCCTTGCACCATATAGGCACCTACTCCTGTTTTCAAGCTATCAGTGAATACTGATAGCTTGACAGCTCCCGCCACCGGCTCTGCGACAGTGACCTTTGGAAAAATTATGGGGTGCTCCTTAAAAAATGTCATAGGATGTTGTGGGTAATGATTATCTATTTTTCCAGCAAAGGTACAGTGAAGAATTGCCCAATCATCAACAACAGCACACAGGGTGTTAACTTGTGCTGCTGTGTATGGCACAATTATTATGGCTGGTGTATGCCCAAAATACTGAATGAATTGTTGGATGTCACTGAGAACTAAATCAGCTACTGCTGTAGGGTAATGTTCTATACTTTTACTAGGCAATACCTTTGGGTGTATCCACAACAGTGGACCTGATTGCCATAGTACCCCTGTGGGTTGTCTGAATGTGGGTAAAAGGCATAGGGCAAAATCTTTTCCTTCCTCAATCCTGTTCAGGCAAGCATCCTGCAACCTCTGTTCAACTACCTGCAGTGCCTTTCTGGCTTCCACTGTCATCACTCGCATGGATGGAGTCTAAAGCCGACTCTCCTTTCAGAATGTCATAAAGGGGTTTCAATTCATAATTTGCAATCCTCAGATATCCTCTAGTCCAATTAATGTCTCCCAACAGCTCTTCCTCTGAGTCTGTAGACTCAGGAGTTTCTATATCAGCAAGGTTGGGGTACAACTCTCCCCCTTCACTCTGTCCTTCTTCACTGCCTGCCCTCTCCGATCTCTCCTCCCAACACCTCCAAGGCGGCCTCTTATCAGCATCAGGTGGCCTTGGCAAATGGAACCACACCTGCCTAGAACCAATCCACAGGTTTTGATCTTCCATGGAGACAAAAGCAGAAACTCTTTTCCCAAGTAACATATTCTTATAAACAGATTTCAAAGTCAGGATATCTTTAAAGTATATGCATTTGTTTAATTTAGCAGCCTTAATAATCAGTTGTCTCTCTGCAGTTAGCTCATTAAAAGTTAAAAAATTACAAGAAAATGCAATAACCACAATCCAGACTCTCTGTTTATCTGCCATCTTTATGTGGCTTTTTTATCTTTATTTCCTTCCCCATTTAGAGGTTTTGAGAGTCTAAATCTGTTTTATTGAGAATTCTTAATCATTTTTCAACTCAAAGAGCTTTTAAAATGTTGCTATCGCTTTAAATGCTGACTCCGCCCCTCTTGGCTGCTTTTCAATATGGTGTAGGAACCCAG
>PVIH01010671.1:49460-73931 GCA_004025045.1 Sigmodon hispidus
AATGAAGCAGCTCCTTAAGAGCCAAAAAAATTGGATGTGAGGTTGAAGACCCCATCCTTGTATAACCTTTAATTCCTACCTTAAAAATCTTCTTGGAGCCCTTACCAAACAGCCCCAGCTTTGCTAATGCTTTTACTTTCACTTTGAGCTCAAGTTTGCAACTGCTGTTGCTTTCACTTTAAGCCTAAGGTTGCCGTGCATCCACGGCTACAAGAGGTTACACCCACTTGTCAGTGAGCTCCCTCTTCTCCGCCTTATCTACAGGTCGGAGCTACCCGCTTTGATTACAGATCCCAATTTACCTGGGACTTACCAGTCGACCCCCGAATGCAGAAAGTTCTGATGCCTGAAGCTCGCAGGAGTTGCTTATCCAGGCCACCACTTGTAGAGCGCAACCTTGCCAGCAAGGAAAGCACAACACCTAGGATCTTCTTTCAGCAGTTTATTCGGGACCCTAACAACTGTTCTCCCTTTGTTCTTCTCCTGCTTGTGGAGCGCAACCTTGCCAGCAAGGAAAGCACAACACCCAGGATCTTCTTTCAGCAGTTTATTCGGGACCTTTACAATTGTTCTCCCTTTGTTCTTCTCCTGCTTCTCCTTCTTCTTCCCTGGGAAACCCCGCCCACTGACTAGAAACTCTCAGGGCATCCAATCCCAATAAGCCATGTGGGCACAGCTCATAGGTCCACATATGCAACAGCAAACCATGCCCCAGGCTCAAGCCAAATAAGGAGTTGTTTATCAAAAGAGAGCACTCACCCATGGGGGGGGGGTAGAGGCCAGAAATCAGCACCATCTCTAGGGCACAGCAGCAGGCAGCTCTCTACACATAACTAGAATCTGGAAAAAATCCTGATCAGTTAGAAAACATGTCTCCTTTTCATACTTCAGGCTCCTATCTGATAGTATAGATTTAGAAATGTGATAGACAGATAGAAACAAGAAAAGTCAGTGAGTGGGGAAAGAGAAGTAAATGTATGTAGTGATAACTTCAATGGGCAAAGGAGGACTAGGGTCCATCAAAGACTCAATTCAAGGACTCTACGTAAATATTTTATTAACATTTTATTTGTGAGAATAAATCATGTATAGTTTGGTGTTTAGCAGAATATCAGAAATTCCAAAGTCTTTGTTTCACTCTGATACTTTGTTCATATGGTCTTATAAGGGTCACTTGTTGTTTCTAGGTCTCTGCCTTTAAAAAGGAGGCCAATAAAAGAAAAAAATCAAAATCCAACAGTGATTCTTATTTTGCTTTATTATATAAAAACTTGTTTTGACATATGTGCAATTTTATTCTCATAAATAGATAAACAATGATAAAACCTCAAGAGATAAGTCAAATCTATTTTTCTAGAAAGTCCGCTTTGAGTGTAAAATGTGAGTATCCATTTAATTTGAGGTTTTATATGAAACTGGAAAAAGCACACCTAATAACTAGTCATGGTAGCACACACCTATAGATCCAGTACTTCAGGGAGAAAATAGATGGGTGTAGCAGGAGTTCATGGTCATCCATAACTATATATAAAGTCCCAGGCCAATATTGAGTAAGTGAAACTCTGCTTACCTTCTTCCAAAACTAATAGCACACCTACACATACAAATAAATGTGTAAGTGAATTTCATTCTTATCTAATATGGTCAGTTCCCAAGGCATAGAATGATGTAATAGGGGGAGGGCATGACAATGACATCACATAACTGCATTCTGTTTTTACTCAAACTCTTGACAATTCCCTTATCACTTCAAGTTTTAAATCTAGGCTGAGGGAGAAGATGGCTGCTGCTAAAACATAACTAGACAAAAAGCAGATGGAAAAGAGACAAAACACAGACCATGACAGCACATTCTTTTTACGGGCACAATTACAAAGGCATCTGTTTGCAAAGCACAGGCTTTCCTTCCACATATCTTCATCTTACTTGATGGATGGAGAGAACAGAAGCACTTTTAATTGTGAGGATGACAAGGCTATAATATGTTCCTTATATATAGCTGTTAATGATGTCATGAACAAGGCTGATTAATAGCATCCTATTTCAAAGAGTAATTCTATGGTCAGAAAAGTCATTCTGCAATGACTTGCTGCTCTAGCTCCAAGGCGGAAGGGCAAGTCTGAAAGCATCACCATGTCCCAGGCCTCAGGAGGATAGGGAGAGCTGGTTCACAGAACACGATTTTTCTTGGGCCCTGGCATATTTCTGCTAGTGACAGAGTAATTTTACTGGCATGAATCAGAAAGCCTGTGAGTCATCTGTATAAGAAATGAGACAACTTTATTTCATTCAGCCTCTTCTCACTTCATTATAGCAAGAGAAAGTAAGGAAAATTTCTGTTTTCTGTCAAGTTTTCCCCAAATGATCAGTCACTGATGGCTCACATGTCCCCAGCAGAACTGTATGAGATGATGAAGCCAGAACTTGTATTGCCAGCAACCTAGACAGAGACATAGTTGCCAAGTACACTGGCTCCTGCAATGATTTACCACTTCCAAATGCTACATCTGACAACAAATCTAAGATGTGCAGCCGTTTTAGCTAGAAGCTTCCCACAGTTAGCTTTTCCATTGCTGTTCCCTGGTTTTGGTCACTGAAGGAAGGTCTGGCTTTTGAAAGATCTGTTCATCTATATTAAACCTCAAGACTTGCAAACTGCACTACAGAGTGCCTAAATCTTTCCTGTTCCTCTAAAAGACCCAGCCAGTCAAAGAAAAATGTCTGATGGAATGAACTGGTTGAATTAACTGGCAGTTCAGTTTAGTCAGGAGCAGACAGGGTAGAGCAAACTAGAAACAAACAAGAAAGAATGAAGAACATTTTTGAATGTGAATGAGACTTGGGTCTTCTTTTTGGAGGGTCTAGCGTGTGACACCAGGATGATGTATGTAGGTTAGCACCTAATAATACAGGAGAACACAGTTGTCATGTGACATAGCCCAAACTCAAACAACAACACACAAACGTTACCTTGAATGCTTGAGTGCTACAAAAAGGTGCTTGGCAGCATCTATTTTCCTTTCATCTATGTTGCATAGAAAAAGACACAGCAATGGCTTTGCAGCATGAATGCTAGGATCCTTTCAAACACTAGGAAGTCACTTACAGGTCAGCCCATTCACGGGCAACCCATTCTGATATTTCAAAAGAATTCTCAAGGACATTTACTTCTCTGAACATTCCATGTATGAATTCTTATTCTGGGTACTTAATATGCCTGACTGAACACACAAGTAGTATGTATGCTTCCTAGGATTCACTCCAGTCCATTTTTCTTCTTGCCCATTAAAAACAGTCAGGTTTAGTTGAGAATTATATTTTTAGAAAAGCTGCATAGTTGTGTCTTATTAATGTATTACTTTTTTCATCAGTGTGACAAACACTTGACACACACAATTTACAGAAGTGCAGATTTATTTTGACTCATTGTTTCAGAGGTTTTATTCTGTAGTTCTTGGCTTTTTTGATTTGGAACCCATGTTAACACAGAACATCATGGTGGTGAATATGTGTAAAGAAGTAAGCTGTTCACTTCATGGTGGACAGAAACAGAGAGAGAAGAAGGGACCCAGGCAAACAGGCAAGAGTGGCTATCACACAGTGGCTACTTCTTCCAGCTAGGCTTCACCTTCTAAGGCTTCAGTTACTTGTGAAAACATGCCACTGTCAGAGAACCAAGATTTCAAACTATTAGCATGTGAAGTACATTTCATATTCAAACAACAATATTCAATCTTTTAGTTCATTTCTTTGACCAGCATCCCTAATCAGAGAGTGAGTCTCTAACACTTTTATCCATTGTGCTTGAGTCTGTCCCCTGACAATATTGCTTTTACCAACTTTTAATCATCTCTCCAAAGTACACCAATACCTCGTGTTTACACATCTGAATTTGATTCTGTCTTTCTGCAATTTCTTAAAGCCTCTATCCCATTTTCTTCCAATTTTCTTTGTAGAAATGAGTTGAAAGCAAACAATGCCAGGTCTGGTGAGTGGGTAAGTCACAAATAAACAAAGATTTAAAGTTCAGGCAAGTAAATAAACTGATAAAAGCCTAAACTCTAGAAAGAGAATAGATGATGTATACAAAAAAATAAAGCAAAACATGAAGCTAGAAGCTGTAGAATGAAGTGGCTGAATGGTATATAAAACAAGGAAAGGATATAAGATCAAAAGTCTCACCATTTACCAAAAAAGGATGGCACTACTGGAGGAAAGTAGTGATTGATTTTTCAATATGATTGATTTGAAGAGTCTCTAGGCTTTCTAAAGTGAAATGTTTGTTAGACCACTAGAACTGTCCATCTAGAATCCAGAGGAGTTGTTGATTAAACTTGGAAATCATCAAACAGAAAGGGAAACCGTGGATTAGGTTTTTTTTTTTTTTTAAGTAATCATAGGCATTGTGTTTAGAGTAAAAAGTGGAACCTTTTGGAATTAGGACTTAGATTTGTGAGCACACAATAAAAACAGTCTCTGAAAAGAATCTGAGGTAAACAGATGATAAGAGCAGAAGAGCCAGAGTGTTGCTTGAATAATAACTGATATTATAATAAAAACCACGAAGCCAGATATTGGGGAAAATGCTAAAAGAACAGAGAGACAGAGGAACAAGTCACAGCCATTTCTTGCCTCTACTGAATCCTTAGGCCACAAGGGTAGATCCTGTCTCCATGAATCCTCAGACAGAAGAGAGAAAGTGAAAGGAAACACAGGGCAGGCCAAAATGGAAAGGCTTAGTGATAGCATTAAAAGTGTGTGATCCCAAGTGCTGGAATTGAAGGTGTTTGTCAGCACTGCCTGGCTCTATTTTTCTTTTGTACTAAGTAAATCTCATGTAATTCAAGCTGGCCTTGAATACACAGATGGATCTCTGCCTCTTGAGTGCTAAGATTAAAGGTGTGTGCCACCACTGCCAGACTTCTATGGCTAACTTTGTGGTTGGTTCTGTCCTCTGATCTTCAGGCAATCTTTATTATATTACAAATAATATATCACTACATGGGAGATAAATTAATAATAATGAAGAAGATAGTTTCAAGAAGAAAAACTGGAGGGCTGGCAACATGGCTTAGTGGGTAATGGTGTTTGCCACTGATCATGATGATCTGAGTTTCATCCCCAGAACCTATTTCCAGTGGAAGGAGAGCCAGCTCCCACATTGTCCTCTGATTTTCATACATATGTCATATCACTCATATGTCTACACACACACACAAATAAATAAATGGGAAATATTTTTTATATAAAAAATGTGCTTAGCAATGAAAAATGTGTATCAGAGTATTTAATGTCAAAGGAACTTAAAGGTTTAATGTTTTTGGTAATGGTAACATCACTGTTGTACAGTCTGTGAACTAGAAAATTTTTCTTACCCTTTTTTTAAATTTGTAGACACCTCAACTCTAACATTACTTTGGTTTAGTTATTGCTATGTGAGTAGGCTCAGCTCATGTGGGTAAAAATGAAGAAGATAAGAAAAGATTAAATGAGTCTGTCCCCATCTCAGCTGCTGATTTCACACTCTTGAGGGAAATAGACAGTTAGGAAACCAAAGCTACAGCACTGGAGGTAGAATGATAGCATTCAAGTTTTACTGAGTGTCTGCTATGTGCTAATTTCAGAAATGGTAGTACAGTAGTTTCTATCTCCTTACAGTTGACTATAGTATGTATAAACAACTGAACTTCAATCAACTACTGATTTACATATTAAAGTTACAACTACATTCTCTTCCAAAACTCACTGAAAACAGGAATGAGAAATATTGAGCTCAGTAATAACAAATGTCTACCAAACATTCCATGCTATAAGAAATGAAAAATTAGTTTTATTAATGTACTTACCAAAGGTCTCAATGACAAAGACTGTAAGCAAACCTCTTTAATCTTCTTGCTAAGTTTGTAGTTGGCCTAAGTCAACGTCCAGGGATAATTAGTCATTAATATCTCACTCATTACCAGTCATATTGTTTTGTTTTGTTTTTTCTAGAAATTCCTACAGTTACCAAAGTGCTGTTTGAGAGCAGGGGTGGAATAAAGAGTGTGGTCATGGATGTAACTGTAGCTTTCTATAAATGACCTTCAGAAAGCCAGGTTCAGATGTGACTTTGCTTAATATTCATACCTATGTGAGACTGCTAGAACGTTCCTATTTCAGATGAAAGACGATGGTCTGAAAAGTATTTTACCAGCTTTTAGCAGACATCAACCACTAATAATGAGTCTCTACAAACTCATGGAAAAGGGCATTTTATAGTAACCATCAAATGTATTTATATGTTTAGCATAGAATGTTTTGAATATATATATATACATATATAGATATATCATGGATATTGGAATAGTATATTAGGTTGTCCTTAAGAATCAATTTTAAAGTTTTTATGTTAAAAACCCAAACCTAAAAATTAAAGTGCTATAATACATAATCCCAGAATACCATGAGTATTAATTCTTTAATAGAAATGGGGCACATGTTTTCATAGCAGCTTATAGGCAATAGACAGTTGTAATATAGGTTTTTATATTTCTTTTTTTGTCTTTATTTATTTATTTATTTTGTATTTATCAAGAAAAACAGTAAAATGAATTTAAAATGCTGAGAAGTTAACAATAACTATAAAAAAGATAAAAATTATAAGCATGACTTATCAAGAGTGATAATGCAAATAAGATTGCTACACATATATTTACTTTGTGTTCAGCTTTCCCTCTGAATTTTTTTTTCCATCCCTGTATATCCTTATTCAAGGTCCCTTCCCCCTCCCACCACATCAGGTCATTTTATCTTCTCCACAACTCCCCATCCCCTCCCTGGGCAGGGAGCAGACAGTCCTACGGTCCCACTGACCCAATAATGCTTGGATCAGTCTCCACTCCTGGCAAATCCAGTTTTGTTCCCCCTCCCTCAAGAGTGAGTCAGGTGTTCCTATAGATGAAGTGGAATTCGAAGGGTCAATTCAGGGTGTCTCTGATCCCAAGCTGTTCAGTGGTTGTGGTTTGCAGCTTGAGCATGCTTGGCTTTTTTTCTTGTTTGTTTGTTTAGAGACCACTAATGAGTGAGTACATCCTCTGCTTATCTTTCTGAGATTGTGATACTTCGCTCAGGAAGATATTCTCCAAATCCATCCATTTGCCTGCGAATTTTAGGATATCATTTTTTCTTACTGCTGAGTAGTATTCCATTGTGTAGATGTACCACAGTTTGTTAATCCATTCTTCAGTTGAGGGACATCTAGGTTGTTTCCAAGTTTTTGCTATTACAAATAATGCTGCTATGAACATAGTTGAGCTAATACTTTTGGAGTGTGATTGTGCCTCTTTAGGGTATACACCCAGAAGTGGTGATATTGCTGGGTCCTTGGGGAGATTGATTCTCGATTTTCTGAGAAACCACCATATTGCATTCCAAAGTGGCTGAACAAGCTTACACTCCCACCAACAATGGAGGAGTGTTCCCCTTGCTCAGCATCCTCTCCAACATAGGCTGTCATCTGTACCTTTTATCTTAGCCAATCTAACAGGTGTTAGGTGGTATCTCAAAGTTGTTTTGATTTGCATTTCTCTGATGGCTAAAGATGAAGAGCACCTTTTCAGGTGTCTTTCAACATCCGTAGTTCCTCTGCTGAGAATTCCCTTTTTAGATCTGTACCCCATTTTTTGATAGGGTTATTCAAGGTTTTGGGCTCTAGATTCTTGAGCTCTTTATATATCTTAGAGATCAGTCCTCTATCACTTGTAGAGTTGGTGAAAATCTTTTCCCATTTTGTAGGCTGCCGTTTTGTCCTTTTGACAGTGTCCTTGGCTTTGTAGAAGCTTCCTAGCTTCAGGAGATCCCACTTATTGATTGTTGGTCTTAGTGTCTGTGCCACTGGTTTTATATTTAGGAAGTGGTTGCCTGTGCCAATTTGTAGAAGTGTATTTCCCACTTTCTTTTCTATCAAGTTCAAAGTGGCTGGGTTTAAGTTGAGGTCTTTGATCCACTTGGATTTGAGGTTTTATATTTCTATACGTACACTTATCTGGATAAGAACTCTATGTACTTTGTACTTCCATCTGCCAAATTTTCCTAAAATTTAAAGCAGTTAAGATTTAAGTAATTCTTCATTTGTTAATGAAAATTAAAAGAAAAATAAGTCAATAAGTATCTCTTTGACAAAACTAATTTGTTCTGAAATTTCAGAGCCATAGCTTTAGCCAAGGAACTCTGGAATGCAGTGCTTTCTTCTCTGGATGCTAAGTTGGTCCCTGTATGTTCATGACTTGCATGGTGGTCTGTAAAAGACTGTCTCCTTGGGCCAGATGGCAACAAGTTTTACAATCTACACATAAACCTCTCAGTTCTAGCATAAGTATGATTATTGATAAAAACCCATCTGCCTGTTTTCCTAGGAGATGACAAGCTTAAAGCTTTCCCATTAAATTATTTTTAAGAGATTAATAAAAAATGCATTTTACCCATTGGGAATTATAGCTTGAAGTTGTCTAATGAGGTCTATTTTGAAATAATTACACAAAAGGGTGATGTGAAAGCAAGCAGATACAGGAAATTAAACTAAGATTCAAGATGAAACAAGTACATGATCTTCCTGAGTTCTGGAAAATGCACTAAAAGGCAAAATGAGAAGGAATACCCAAGTGTGCTGTTCTAACACAAATTTTATCACCAAGAATTGAATTGTTGTATTTCAGATTCCATATTGTTCCATTTTCTGTCCTGGATCAGTTTTGACAGTAATTATTGAATCTTTTCCCCTCCTGTTTCAAAAGAAGCTTAGTCAAGGTAAATAGAACCTGACCATCACCTCACAAAAGCTCTCGTCTGTCATAGTTCTCCAAAAGTGGCTACTGATCTGCCTTTTAACACTGTAGTTCAATTTTCCCTTTCATTGAACTGTAGGTAAATGGTGCTAAATTAAAGCTATAAAAGACTACAAAATATTTTCTCTGAACTTAAGCATTTTTTGAGCCATTTCTATCATTGGCCAGGAAAAAAAACCAACAGGTCCCACGAGTTCCCTTAACTCCCAGCAGCAACATTGAAACCAGACAGGGATCAGTATTTTTCATAAATTATGGGGGATTAAACACTGCAACCTATATTGGCTACAGAAAAAGAGGTCAGAACAATGCTAAGTAGAGAAAGCTTTAGGTTCACAATGCAGTGATAACTGCATAAATAATTTTTGCTTTTGGACTACTTGGGGTTAACAGTGGGACAGTTGAACAAATATAGAAATCAGTGACCCTCAAAATCAGCTGAGATTGGAGTTAAAGTTAAACAGTCTTTTCATTGATTTCCTCCAACTATTAACTGAGTTCTTTCCCTTGTCTTTCTCCTCTTCACCTTCTGGAGACTGTAATAAAAATTTAACCATCTGGGATAACCTTTCACAGACATGATTCAACAATAAAATATTTTAAAGAGTAATGGCATGTAGACTATACTTCTCATATTTGGTGTATAAAATCAAGTAGATTTTAATGCATATATATATAATATATATATATATATCACCCAACACTTTTACTATGACTAGACAAACTCTTAGCCAGTTCATAGCACATTGGAAAACACTTAGTAGAGAAATAAGTGGGTAGAAGAGAATTTTATTATCATGAACCAGCTGATCCAAAAATGACAGATCCCAAGAACCTTGCACAAATGGCTATCTATGATGACAAACACAAACAAAAAGCTTATATGTAACATTTGAGGAAACATATTTTTGTCAATAGATAGATGAATACAAGAGCATCATTAGTTCATTTCTCTGACACAATCTCATTATTATATAATCTCATCATCCTATTGAAGGTCACACATGGTTTTGGTTCTACAAATTTATCTTAAAAAGAAAAATAATTAGGAATTCTAATAATCAGTGTTCCTCCTGTTCCTTTCTTAGTAGAATAGCTAACTCCAGTAGTTAATGTCTTAGTCATTATATGTAAATTTTCTTTAAGATTTAAAATGCTTAGAAAGAAAGAAAAAAAAAACAAAAAGAAAGTCTAAATGACAGTTTGTAAATGACAAGTTAACTCATTAGGCAGATTCATTACCACACTCAAGACATGTGTTTTCTTTTGACAAAAATAAATATTGCTCTTAAACAGGTAGTAGATATAATCTTATTAATCTTATCATATCAGTAATCCTATTTAATACCTTTTGTGTAATTATTTCAAAATAAACCTCATTAGACAACTTCAAGCTGTAATTCCCAATGGATAAAATACATTCATTTTAGTTTAATAATTGTATTGATAAACTTGAATTACTCCATAGATGCTACCATGTCTATGGGGTTTGTTTTTTTTTTTTTTTCTTTAGCATGGAAAACAAAGTGGCCTTCAAATTGGGGAAACACATTATATAGAGTTAGAGAATGCTATAACTCAGAGAAAGGGGTACTGATGGCTGTGAGCCTCCATATACTACAGCAGAGGTTTCTATACAGTCACTTTGTGGACAGAAGTATCTTTTTTTCTTCCCATTCACACAGAAGGTGAGAGATTTGGAAAGGGGAAAAACTGAAAAAAAATGCTGTTTTGATTAGATAGGTAATAAAATAAGATATGAAGTATAATTAAGAAAAGCAACTTTAAGATAAGAAAAAAATAAAAGATAAAATGTAGAACTATCAAGAATGAAAACTGATAAAATTCAAGACGAAGATAGAAAGGAAAAATAAAATAAGCATACATACAAAAGAAAAGAAATATCAATTAGAGGCCCAGAAGGCACAAAGTATGTGTGTGTAAGACCAATGTTGCAAATATTAATGTAGGTTCATGCATTGCCTATTCCATCCTATCTGTCTATATTGTATTTTAAAAACCTTTGTTCACAAATAAATGTAACAATAAATAATTAAGCTCATAGAGCAAATACCCATAGGCAATAACTGCTTGAAACATTACTACATAGTCCTCATGGGGTATCTTCTTAATTATAGCAAATAAATATTAGTTTCTTTTGGTGTTGCTTAACAATAAAAATTATTCTATACTAGAAATTTTTTTGCTCACAGCAGCATCTGAGCATCACAAAATAATTTCATCATTAAAAAATATTTTAAGAAATTTTTTGTTTACTACATCTATGGTAATTGAGGGTTTTGCTGGGTATAATAATCTGGGCTGATATCTATGGTTTCTTAGTGTGCTTATAACATCCATCCAGGACATTTTAGCTTTCATAGTCTCCACTGAGAAGTTGGATGTTATTCTGATGGTTCTGTCTTTACAAGTTCCTTGGCCTTTTTTTCTTTGCAGCTCTTATAATTCTTTCTTTATTCTATATGTTTAATGTTTTGGTTATTATGTGGCAAGTAGACTTTGCAGTGTGGGGGGTGTTTTTTAAGCTTCTAGTATTTACATAGGTATTTTCTTACTTAGGTTGGGAATTTCTATGATTTCGTGGAATATAATTTATGTGCCTTTGAGCTGGTATTCTTCTCCTTCTTCTATTCCTATTATTCTTTTTTTAAAAAAACTATTTATTATGTATGCAGTATACAGAAAAGGGAAAAGCTCACTATAGATGGTTGTGAGCCACCATGTGGTTGCTGGGAATTGAACTCAGGACCTCTGAAAGAACAGTCAGTGTTCTTAACCTCTGAGCTATCTCTTCAGCCCCCCTATTATTTCTATGTTTGGTCTTTTTATGGTATCCCAGATTTCCTGAATATTTTGTGGTTTTTTTTTTAACTTTAGAGGTTTTTTTTTTTTTTTTTTTTTTTTAACTGACAAATCTATTTCCTCTATGGTATCTTCCACACCAGAGATTTTCTCTTCCATCTCTCACATTCTGTTAGTTACCTTGCATCTGTAGTTCCTGTTTGTTCACTCAGATTTTTCAATTTCAGCATGTCCTCGATTTCTGTCTTCTTTATTGCTTCTATGTCAGTTCTTAAGTCTTGTGCAGTTTCCATCACTTGTTTGATTGCTTTTAATTGGTTTTCTTGTCTTTCTTTAAGGGATTTTTCATTTTCTTCCATTTATGGCTTGCTTTTTTCCTCTATTTCCTTAAGGGAGTTTTTAATTTTTTCTTTAATTTGCCCTTTAAAGGCTTCTATTATCTTTATAAAGATATTTTAAGGCTGTTTTCCTCTGCTTCTTCTATATTGGAATATTCAAGTCTTGCTTTTATAGAACCTTTTAATATAAATTTTTTAATTTGTCAGGTCCATACATTTATACAATGAATTTTGCTAATTTTCACCCCTATTACCCTTTCTTACCCAACCGTCTCTGGCTGTAACCCATCTCAGAAAGTTCTTCCTCTACTTTCAGGTCTTCCTTTTGTGTATGAACCAATGAATTTAATTATTAATCATCATTTACAAGTTTCATTCAGGGTGAAATAGAAAGATTAAAAAATAATTTTATATTTTTATTTTATATGTGTATGTGTTTTATATGCGCGTACATAGGTGCATCTTCTGAGTGCCTGGTTCCCAGAGAGACTGAAAGAGATCATCAAAGCCCCTGGAACTCAGTCACAATATGATTTGTGAGCCACCATATTGGCATTGAGAATCAAACCCGAGTCCTGTATAAGAGCATATAGTGCTCATAACCACTGAACCAGCCCTAGAAGTCTTTTGTTTAACTATGTGAAAATATATAATAAAATGATTCATTGAAAATAACATTTTTATTATATTTATGGTAAAAGACTTGCTCCAACTCCAGCAAGTATTTTGAGGGAAGTAGCAATAAAGAAGTGCATATCCCTGCTGCCTCAGTACTGTGTAGGTGTACTTCCTTAACAAAGAAGGTAGAAATGAGCAAAATGAGCTAGAAACAAAAATTACTAAAAAAAAAAAAAAAAAAAGCTCTGTTTTTCTCAACCATGTTATAAGAGAAATCAAAAATATGTTCTTTTTAAGGAAGAAAAGGAAATCTGCCTTCTAAATTGGGATAGCTCATGGATAGAGGGGTATTTTGCTGCATCATCAGCCTTATTGAGTTTTAAGCCATATGTTCCTGGCTTTGTTTCACAGAATTAACACCACTGGTAAGCACACTGTGTCCCATTCAGACTTCAACCAGTAGCTCATTTTTATTTCAGAAAACAGTCGTCACATTAAGTCATAACTTAAGCAAAGTTTTTTTTTTTTTATGTGAGGCAGAAATACCATTCTGAGCTAAGATTACAAAAATGAAAATTGCTCTTCTGCTCATGTGAAAATGAATTAAAATGATAGTATCAAGAATAGAAACAACATTTGTGCATTAATGTATTTTTATCTTCCCTAGAGTGTAGGATTTGAATGTTTCCTATTCTGGGTTCTGGCATCTGAATTATTCTTTCTCCCACACACTTCCTCTCACCCTCATGTACCTCTTAATTAAAAAGGCGATTATATGAACACCTAATAATGTCCTTTTTTCTGCATGCTCCTCTGCTACCCAGCCCAAGAAGATGCATATGTCCTGACAGTGCCTGGTTCTTCATCTCTCCCATTCATCTCCCACAGTGTGGTACATGGGTACTTGAAATTAGCTGCTAATTTTTCATGTTCTCTCTCATCTGAAAACCTTTAAAGAAATAAACCTACAGATAAAGTTTGTTGTAACATGACAACTATAATTTCAAGCTCTCTATATCAGTCTGCCTTTCAAAGTTCCAAATTCATACCTTATACACTAACAATGATCCTTTGATTATCCAAATCATTGTCAAGTTTCTGAAGCTTTCTCAGTCTCATCTGTGCATTTCCACATAAAGTCTACCTTTGTGAGAATGTGGCTAATGTAGTTAAAAAGGAACTCACCCTCTTCCCAGGCATAATTGCCTACAATAGCAGATTTAATTTTCATTTTCTACTTACTATCCCCAGATGATATCTGATCACTTTTCCTGCCTTCAGAAAGAATCTTGTTAGGTTGGTTTAGTCATAATCCCACTTATACCTGATGTTTTCTTCTTGTCATTTCTTACCCAATTATTTCTACTTTGTGCTTGGATATAATTTCCTACTTGCTCATTTTACTATCCAAAGCTGAATGCAAACTCATTGCAATTCTCCTGAATAAATTATTTTTCATTGTACCTTAACAAGTGCCATAAAATAATCTTAAAAAGTTTAAAATTGGTTTTTAATGGCATCAGAGACTATACATGGAAGCACAGTGACCTCTCAAAAAAGTTCTGTATAGTGACATATATTAATGATCCCAAGTCAGAGATTTTTAAGCTTGGAAATGGAAGTGACATCACAGGTTTTGAAAACTAGATTTCAAAATAAAGTACAATGGTCAGGCTAATTATAAGGTGAAATAATTCAAGTACAAGACTCCTAATACTTAATCCCATATTCTCCTTCTACCATATATTTTTTTTTGAAATCCAGAAAGCAAACTAGTTGGGACATGAACCACTGTCACCTGTTGATATTATTTAAAATGATGTTAATAAGCTATATTTAGAATTTTAAATAAGATTTATTAAATGGTATTTAATAATTGTATTATTGTATAGTAACAAGATAATCAATTTGTAGAGCTGATGCTTGTCTTAAAATGGGCTGAAGTTGTTCTCAGATAGATCTCATGCTTAGTATTAGTGATTACATGAAATCAGCAAGAAAAAAAAACAGAACAAGAATATAAAAGAACATGTAATATAGAGTTGTACATCAAAATTACATATTAAAGAAACTGATCAAACCTTTGTTCTCATCATAGTTCTGTGGCTTATTTAAGCTACATCTGCCAGTGTAGCCTTGGTGTTCACCATCCTTAAACCTTAAATCTTCATCTGTGATTTGGGGCAAAGTTAATTGTTATTAGAGTATTAAGTGGAACAATATATTCAGTATTTATCATAATAAGTAAAGTTTAATGGACTCAAGAAGCATTAGCAAAGTCTAAAGCCTCTCTTAATACTTTGTTTCCAAGTGGGCACTAGGAGTTATAATATAATCACGTCTCCAAAGTATATTTAAAAGTTAAGATTTTTATGGGACAGCCATTTAGAGACTCTTGGGAAGTCACCAAGAATTAGCTACTTCAGAGGCCATCATCTTTGATTGGATTAATCATCTCTCTGCTAGTCTTAGTGGAGAAAGGCCTTATTTACAAACATTTTCTTTGCATTTGGAAGTGAATGGGGCTGTATCCCACAGATAGAGAAGCCAAAGTTATAAGATGCTCCAATTGGTTAAAGTTACTTACAGAATCACCCGTGAATATTGGTGCTTTTATTAAAACTTCATATATATGAAATATGCATAGAAAGCCACACAGATGGCTTAAGTATATGTCCTCACACATTAACATGTTAATGTTAACAAAATATGAGCCTTATTTAATGACGATAGAGAATATCTAGCCACCCCTAGAAAAAAGAAGCAGCAGCCTTCTTTACTCTTTGTAATTCACTTTCAGATTTGGGAAGATTTACTTCCAAAATTAGGTTTTGCTCTAGCAAATATTAGCTTTGTTCAAGAACAATATAACTAGCACTACAGTAAAATCATGCTGGGCCATAAGAAAAAAAAATAAACATTTAAGACTAGCTATGAACTCTAGGATAGCAATAGCAAAGAATACCTGCCACCCTTAGATATTTACCCTTCAGCAAGCAGTGACAGAAACATCATATGTTGTTTATAGTTGATGTTTGTTTCATACATTGATGAAAAGAAATTAACCTAAGAAACTAGGTATTAATAATTTTTACAAAAAACTAGGTATTAATAATTTTACAAAGAAAATTTAACTTTGAGTTAAAATATTGTTTTCTTCTTTATTCAGTAAAGCTAATGACATTGAAACTAGAGAGGTGGCTTATTGGGTAATGGCACTTTTAGGTGTAAGAATCTTGATCCAAATCTCCATAACCCACATAAAAGCTGGAAGCTTCTGTAATTCCTTTATTTTTACAGATATTTGGAAGGACTGTGTAACGTCCCTCTTTGATCTTCATTTCCAAGTGTAGTGGGATTATGCTGGTAATGTAAATGTTTGTCCTGCCTATGTGTTTAATAAAAGGTGATTGGCCAAAGGCAAACAGGAAGTGTGAGCAGGGCTACCAGGTTAAGAAGACTCTGGAACATATCAAAGCAGAGACAGATGCCAGAGAGCCACCAGAGAGAGCCACCACAGAAATGATGAGGAGACGGCAGCAGACACAGAGGAAAGAAGCTGAAGTGCTGCTCTGAGAAAAGGTATCGAGCCATGTGGCTGAACAAGATGGGTTAGATTGAGATCAAGCATTAGTTATATGCCAGGGCCCTAGGACGATCAGTGTAAAAATAATATATGCCTATGTGTGATTATTTGAGGCAAAGCAGGGCTGAGAGTGGGACCAAACCTCTGTTCCTGACCCATAAAGTCCAGGCCAGGAACCTTTTACAACATCCCAGATTTACCTGAAAGGTGCTGGTGCAAAGCGCAGAAAGATAGTAAGGCAAAGGCCCTTCCTTTAGACCCTGCATTATGTACTTACCTCTTTGGAAGGCCACTGCTCCTACTTAGTGGTCCTTTACTCAGATATCTTTCTTGTGTTTCTAATTCTTACCCCTTTAGACCTATAAATGGCAACAACCTGCCTTCTGCTATGTAAATATAATCTTACTAACTTTCTTCTGATTACCCAGTTGGAGTGCACAATTTGTTTCTTTTCAGGGACCCAGAGAAAACATTTTCATTGTTTCAATTACAAAATTAGAGGACACTTAAAGGAGCTCATGAATCTGTTTCATCTCAAAAAAACCCACACATTTGAAATTTTACTAAAATTTAAAACACCTTGAAACTACCGAAATATTTGTGAGTTGTGATTCTTTCTGAGATGTAGAAAACACCATGGGTATTTCATAGAAGGAGGATTTAATACTAGAGATTAGACTCTTTCCTACGTAGGGTTTCTGTTGCTGCAGCAAAACACCATGACCAAAAAAAGGGCAAAAGCAAATTGGGGAAGAAAGAATTTATTTGGCATTGTTGTTCATCACTGAGGGAAATCAGGACAGGACAGGAGAACAGGAACTAACTGAGGGTAGGATCCCAGAGGCAAGAACTGAATTAGAGGCCATGGATGGGAGCTGCATACTGGCTTGCTTCCCATGACTTTCTCAGCCTGTCATCCCCAACCCAGGACCAGCAGCCTAGGGATGGATGACATCAGCAACCATGGGCTAGGCCTCTCTTAGTTATCACTAGATGAGAAAATGCCTTACACCTAAATCTCAAGGAGGCATTTCCTCAGCTGAGATTATTTCCTCTGATGACTCTAGCTTTTGTCAGTTTGACGCACAGAACCACTTAGGACAAACCCTTAACACACTGAAGAAGTTGAGGGAAATGAAGGCAGGAAAGAACTGGAGGCAGGATTCAGGAAATAAGGCACAGAAATTGCAGAAAAACAGAATCTCAGCCACTCACAGCACTAAAATGAATTATTTGCTTGAAGATGTCCAGAAGATACTAGTTAAAAAAATCATATGCTTACTGAAGCCTGTGTGCTTGTTTGCAAAAATAAAGGATATTAAAAAGCTATTACCTTTTCCTCATTTCAAGTTTTTCTTCTTATTCTAATCTAGTATCATACTGTTTGACAATATTTATTAAAGTATACATCCTGAGAAGTCAGTATCTGGATGCAAAAACAAAAGTATTTAAGGGAGAAAAATCAACGTTTAGTTTCTAACAAGGCACAAAATATTAAATTACGTAACCTGAATTTCAGATCCATTTAAGACCATTCCATTACTACGATGATAAGAGTTCTCTTTTTGCATTTATGGGTAAACCTACTCTTTCTCCAATATTATCCTTTCCACTACCATACTTTCTCATCATTTTGTCACAACACCCATTCAAGACCTTTTTAAGAAATACAGAGTGGAGATAAATTGCTGAGATCTATAGTATGTAGTTATATTCAAATATAAGTTCTATACTTGATAGCATTCAACACTTCTCAGATTTCTAGCTTCAAATTCTTTCCTCATTTTATAGGTTTATGTTTAAGTTTTCTAACTTCTAGCTTTATAGGTAAATCTGAAGCCAATCAAGTCCTCTCTTTTAGGGGTGTGGGGAGAATACAGTGATAGTCACACTGGATGCATATGTGGTATACTGGGTCATTTCCTGTGTCAACTTGACAAAGGCTAGGGTCATCAGAGGAAGGAGCCTCAGCTGAGGAAATGCCTCCATGAGATCCAGCTGTGAGGCATTTTCTCATCTAGTCATGAGGGGAGAGCCAAGTCCATGGTGTGAGGCATCATCTCTGGCTGCTGGTCTTGAGTTCTATAAAAAGGTGGTTGAACAAGCCATGAGAAGCAAGGCAGTAAGCAGCTCCCCTCCATGGGCTCTGCATCAGCTCCTGCGTCTGGGATCCTACCTTTTTTGAGTTTCTGTTCTGACTTTCTTCAGGAATGAAGAGCAATGTTAAAGTATAAGCCAAATAAATTCCTTTCTTCCCCAGTTTTATTTTTGGTCATGGTGTATTGTTGCAGCAGTAAAAATCCTAAGACGTGGTATAAGCTCTATTCAGTGACTTTGTGGCTGGTATGTTGCTCTCATTCCTGCATAAAATGCCGGCATTTATATTATACTAGTTTGATATTAAACTCATGCTTCCACATAGAAACAGCTTCTACACTCTGATAATAACTTCACTCTGTCTTTTCTCCATCTTATTGCAGTGATACTGACCGACTTCTCAGTGATGAAGTTTTCTTTACTTCACATCTCCTTTTCTTATGGCTATATCCTTATCCTCAGATATTGGCCTACCACCACTGCTTACTAGACAAATATATCTTTCTATCCATATCTAAGTTATTTGAAGTTTATTGCTACCTTTCTGGCATAGTCACTGAGACTTTTATTACAGCAGATCCTTCATTTTGACTTACATTATTTCTCTTTTTCAATTTATCTATATTTTGAGAATTTTACATATAGCACTATTTTTATGTTATATACCTCTTTTCTCTCCCCCCTCCAATTCCTCCTGTCTCCCCTATTCCTCAACTTCACACACACACACACACACACATGAAATCTGGCTATTTTGTTTAGCAATGTTTATTTGTGAAGGTGTTTAGGATTGACCTCTTGAAATTTAACAACACATCAGAGGGCTTGTCCCTGAAGAAGACTGCTTTTCCCTCTCTGGGAAATTATCATTTTTCTGTAGTTCCATTTAGGGTCTAGCCCTGGTGAGGTATCCCCTGTCCAGGTTGGCATGTCTATTGGTGCTGTTATTTTTCGGGTCTTGTTTAAATGTTTTCTGAGTGAAGCTCTCCTATCGTATGCAGAAGATGGATCTTGAGAAAGACGTACTCCCTCTCTGGCTCTTAACCATTTCTCAGCCTCCTTTTCTGTCATGCTTCTCAAGTCTTAATCTTTGTGCTGTAGATATATTGTTTGGGTCAGTTATTCTTTTTATTTTGACCACTGTGGCTTTCTGTAATGCTACACTAAACTAGAAACTACTCGAAAAAATAAAAATTCATTGCTTTGTGTGTACCTTTTACCTATCACGAAACAGTACATAGTAAAGATAGAGTTTATTGATGGTTTTTTAAAGTGAACACACTGATACATAAGAAGCAAGCAAATTTATATGAAGTTCCATAATCGTGACATTTTTCTAATCATTTTCTTCAAATTCTTCGTCTTAAATTAAACAAGATATCCCCATCCCCTTGGTATACACTCCTCCTTATTTTAGGTTCTGACAGGAATGGCATTGCATTCAACTCCATTGTAGTTAATATTTTATTCAAAATTATAATGTTTAAGTATTTTTTGAGTCTACAAAATACAAGGGTAGCATTTGTTTATGGTAGAAGAAATCAACATTCATCCACTTGTTGTAGATTAGGTGCATATGAGAGCATTAGGTACAGGCAATCGTGCCTCTAATTTAATTTTTCAAATGTTATACAGCATCCTAGATGTACTGATTTTCTGAGCCACCCAAGAGATTCTGAATCAAATCTGCTAACCTAATACTTTGTATGCATGGGCATGGTTTTGGCCACAGAGTGAGAATGAGTGTAAATGAATCTATTGATCCTTTTGAAAATTCAACTACAAACCAATTTAAAATCAGATTTATTAGATGTCAAGTGCAAGAATTCTGTCAAGATCAGTGACATGACAAAGGCACTGTCAAGCATTAGGAAGAAACAATGGGGCTTTTTGCTTCTTTCAATTGTAGCTGAATCACAATAATTTGTTGTCTATAAAAGTACAACTAACATTAATACTTAATTCTCTGAATGGCCTCTAAATTCTTCCCATTTGGCACTGTTTGTCAAATATATAGTAAGGAATCCTAAGAAGGCTCTTCTTTAAACCTTTCTTAGGGGTACTTGTCATATTTTCTACTATAGTGGAGAATTGTAATATATCACTCTGACGTCTTTGCTTTTTTAAATAAAGCTTCCATGTTAACAATTTCTTCTTAGAAAATAAGTTGTGGGAGAGGGAAGAGAGCTTGAACAAAGATATACACAGATTAAAAAATACAACTTTATTCATATTTAAAAAGAATAACATAAAAAGAAAAAGAAAATATATGAGCAGGAAGAAAACAAAATCTTCCTACATTGTGATTTGTAAAACTACTTCCTTAAGTTTTAAAAACAAAAGTAATTAAAGACAGATGAGTTGTAATTACTTATACCTTAATCATTTCAACATCAAAAGCATTTTTCTTCACTTACATTTACTAGATGAAAGTCAGAATGAGTGATTTCATCATTGCTAGTTTACCCCAGGCTGATATCAGAGATTTCCATAAAAACCACATCCCAATCAGAAGTGTCTTCCAGACAAACACGATAAGCCTGATGTACATATGAATTCACAGAAACTGTGGCAACATATATAGTCCTACACGGTTCAAGTCTGATAGGACACCAGAAAGACCAGAAAGAGAGAAGTGGACACAAGTTCTTATTACTAACCAAAATGCCACCTGAAATTGATAACTTCTTGCAAAGGAAAATATAATATTTTCTAAAATAGTCTCACCATGTATATTAATCACAATTTATGGTAGGCCCCATACTCAGGAATAGTTGCTATCACAAAATGTAGTCAATAGATTTTTATAGACTTTTTGCCTTATATTGCTTTATTTATTTTTATGTATTTATCTTTTGATTATATATTTTGGTTTATATTTTGTGTATATGTTATTGTTTTTTCTGTTAGTATTTTTCTATTTGTTTTTTAAAGGAAGAGAGAAAGAAGGGGTGTTGAGTAGGATGATAGGGAATGTGTGAAGGATCCGGAAGGTGTTTGAGGAGGGAAAAATTTGATCAGAATATATTGTATAATTCAGGAAAGCCAGGATTGCCAAAACAATTTTACTCAACAAAAGAACCTCAGGAGGTATCACCATCCCTGACTTCAAGTTACACTATAGAGCTACAGTAATAAAAACAGCCTGGTACTGGCATAAAAACAGACTTGTGGATCAATGGAATAGAATTGAGGATCCAGACATTAACCCAGAAACCTATGAACACCTGATCTTTGACAAAGAGCCCCAAAACATTCAATGGAAAAAAGATAGTATATTTAACAAATGGTGTTGGCATAACTGGAAGGAAGTGTGTAGAAAAATGTAAATAGATCCGAGCCTGTCACACTGCACAAAACTCAAATCCAAGTGGATCAAAGACCTCAACATAAACCCAGCCACTTTGAACTTGATAGAAAAGAAAGTGGGAAATACACTTCTACAAATTGGCACAGGTGACCACTTCCTAAATATAACACCAGTGGCACAGACACTAAGACCAACAATCAATAAGTGGGATCTCCTGAAGCTAAGAAGCTTCTGTAAAGCCAAGGACACTGTCAATAAGACAAAACGACAGCCTACAGAATGGGAAAAGATTTTCACCAACCCTACAAGTGATAGAGGACTGATCTCTAAGATATATAAAGAGCTCAAGAATCTAGAGCCCAAAACCTTGAATAACCCAATCAAAAATTGGGGTACAGATCTAAAAAGGGAATTCTCAGCAGAAGAATTATGAATGGCTGAAAGGCACCTGAAAAAGTGCTCATCATCTTTAACCATCAGAGAAATGCAAATCAAAACAACTTTGAGATACCAATTGACACCTGTTAGATTGGCTAAGATAAAAGACACAGAGGACAGCCTATGCTGGAGAGGATGCAGAGCAAGGGGAACACTCCTCCATTGTTGGTGGAAGTGTAAGCTTGTTCAGCCACTTTGGAATGCAGTATGGCAGTTTCTCAGAAAATCGAGAATCAATCTTCCCAAGGACCCAGCAATACCACTTCTGGGTGTATACCCTAAAGAAGCACAGTCACACTCCAAAGGCATTAGCTCAACTATGTTCATAGCAGTGTTATTTGTAATAGCAAGAACCTGGAAACAACCTAGATGTCCCTCAACTGAAGAATGGATTAACAAACTGTGGTACATCTACACAATGGAGTACTACTCAGCAGTAAGAAAAAATGACATCCTAAAATTTGCAAGCAAATGGATGGATTTGGAGAATATCCTAATGAGTGAGGTATCATAAACTCAGAAAGATAAGCAGGGTATGTACTAACTCATTAGTGGACTCTAAACAAACAAACAAGAAAAAAGCAAAGCATGCCCAAGCTGCAAACCACAACCACTGAACAGCTTAGGATCAGAAACACCCTGGACTGACACGTTGGTCCCACTCCCCCTAGAGGAACACCTGGCTCACTCTTGAGGGAGGTGGGAGAAAACTGCATCTGCCAGGAGTGGAGACTGAACTAAGCAATATTGGGGCAGTGGGACCATGGGACTGCCTGCAGCCTGCCCAGGGATGGGATGGGGATTTGTGGAGAAGAAAGAATGACCTGATGTGGTGGGAGGGGGTAGGGACCTTGAATAAGGATATACAAGGTTAGAAAGTGTGACTTCTTTGTTCATAATAATAATAATAATAATAATAATAATAATAATAAAACAAGCTGAGTTCAATACTAGTCTAACCTACAGTAGACCCTGTATCTGAAAAGAAAGGACATATAATTTTATCTGTTTTCCAGTTTCCTTCTTTCCATCATCAACTTTCCCTTAGCAAAGAAAAATACATGTTGCTACTTTATTCCCTTCCCTTTTATTTTTCCTCTTTCTCCCTCAACATCGCTGTGAAGGTAACAGCCTTTCATTTAGGAAATGCAAAAGACACTGTCAGTTATGATGGGTGAACACCTCTAGTACATTGATGTTGTTTGCCCCTAGCTTTGGCTCAATATGCTCTTTGATTTCCATGTTCCAGCTCATAGCCTAGCTAACTCCCCAGGTCAGGTCTTGCTTACTTTCACAACTAATCATCTAATGACCAGCAATATAATGTAAGGAAAGTAGATTGTAGTCAAGAATTTTTTTAAATGAAGGTGCTGTGTTTCCACTAGATGGAATATGAATGTCACATCTAGAGGCCACTATGGTGCTATCAGGTGCACCTAATTTATTGGTTGAGTAAGGTAAAGAAAAATATAAACAGTATCTTTATAATAATATTGTGCTACAAACCCTATTTTAATAATATTTTTATTCTATGCTTTAAAATGTTGTGTAGAGGGGTTTTTTTTTTTCATTTGCTTAGTATTTACTTCTGAAGTAACTACCATATTCAAAGTATTGACTTGAATATGGTAGAGTTTTTGAATAAAATATAACATTCTCCATTACATTTGAATTTCAAATAAGGAATGACTTTCTCCTTTATTATTTTAAGAAGTGTTTTTTCCTTTTACATATCATCCACTGCTATCCCTCCCTCCCCATCTCCTCTCCCTCACCCCCATCTAATCAAATGTGATAAGACCTCTTTTGAGTAGTCAACACTGGCTAACATACCAAGTTGATGCTGGACCCAGCATCTTACTTCCTATATCAAGGCTGAGCAAGGCATCCCACAATAGGAAGTAAGATCTAAGAAAACAGTTTTTGTAACAGGGATAATTACTGGTCCCATAGGCAGGGGTCCCACTCACAGTTTGCTGAATGCAACTCTCACCTTCATTTAGTGGACCTAGTAAGGTCCCATAGAGTCCAGAGTTCTTGAGCTGTTTTATTAGCTCAGGTCAGCTGTCCAGGTTTTCTACATCATGCCCTTGATTCTCTCTGGCTCCTCTAGTCCCTCTTCCCTCTCTTCAGCTGAATTTCAGGAGTTCAGCCAAGTGCTTGGCCATGGATGTCTGCATCTGCTTCCAACAGTCAGTGGATGTAGGTTCTATAATAACAATTAGGGGACTTCCGGGACACAGCGCTGGCTGCAGAATCCCAGCGCTCTCTGGGGCAGGGGCAGGTGGACGCTGTCCCTGACCACTTCCACGGCTCCTGCTGAGGGAAACCCCGCCACGACCTCGAACTGAGCGAACCAACTGCTGGGGTCTCAGAGGGGCGGATTCGGACCCCGCCCAGAGGTCAGGAGGGGGCTAGAGGCCTCAGTGCCTTTATCCC
>PVIH01010672.1:0-11750 GCA_004025045.1 Sigmodon hispidus
CGCCACTCTCCCGGAGTCGGGAGCTTTCTCTGGCTCTCTTAGGAGAAAGAGAGCAAGCACGCTGGGCTCGAGAGAGCAGCCGGGGCTCAGTGAGCGCCTTCGCCAAGCAGACTTCCAGAGCAGTTGAACTGGGGGTGGGCGGCCTCGTCTTCACAGTAGAGAGAGTGGGGTGGGGGGAATCCCCCACCCTATATAGGTGGGGGTGATATCACACATGCACGCACAGTCACACACAGACAAACAGGCAGGCAGGCAGGCAAGCAGACAGACAGACAGAAACTGACCCACAGACAGACAGACAGACAGACAGACACACACACACACTCTCTCACACACACACACACACAAACACCTCCTCCTTCTTTTACCAACTGGTGCCTGGAGTGAGGTTTGCAGGTGACAGGGGGCTATGAGGAGCAGGAGAGTCCACAGGCAGAGAACCCTAGGATGCTCCCCGCTGCTCCAGCAAACCCTTGCACGTAAACGCCGCCTGGCCTTGCGGAAATGTTCAGTTTGAGCTACTCAAAAGTATCATCGTCCACATATATAATTGTATATATATATTAAATATATTATTAAAAATCCTAGTCTGTGCAAACTATTCAAGTTCCTCACTTCTCTAGCTGTCTGCATCCCATTCCTTGAATAAGCCCCTTGCAAAAGGGGTACGTTCTCCCCCATCCCCCATGTCCACCTACCGCCCCCCATAAGTCCCTTTTCTATGCTTTTCAGAGAGTCCTTTCTGTGTCTCTAGCTTTCTCCTCATCCCCCCCTTATTGTTAGGATTATGTTTCTCCCTCATTACGGCAAATGGTGCTCAACGTGGAGAATTGCCCTCCCTGGCGACAGATGTCATAACGAACTTTCTCCCCTTCCCTTCCTTAACTTCTCCCGAAAGCCAGATTATAATTAAACGTAACGGTCCAATATAGATTAGAGGCAGGGAAAGCCGCCACCACCGCCGCCACCACCGCCGCCACACACTCATACACTCACACACACTCACACACACGCGCGCGCGCTCACAAAAAAAAGTAATAATACCTCCGCATCGTGGACTAGTCCGGGAAAGGTAGTTGACATGTTGGGTTTCTCCAAAAGCTTACGATGCAATTTCCCCCTCCAAAAAAAGAATCAGGAAAAAAAATCCAAAACTTCTTGTATTTTCCAATTTTTTTAAAGGAAAAAAAAATGCTCTGTAGATACAGATCTAAATTGTAATGGTTTTGCCCGGATCGGATAGCTCCTTGCCTCGTACCCACTTAAAAACCTGTAGGAACAAAATTTTCCCTCTGCACAAAAGCAGCTCCCTGGAACAGATTTTGTACTTGCTGAGAATTTCTTTGGCTGATGTCGTAGGTCCCTTGGTAATATAGAAGTTTTGAAAATTAAGCATCAGCACTGAGAATGGGGAGGACAATAGGCAGAGGAGATTATCCCATGAGACAAGGAATAAATATTGTATCTTCGCCTAATAAGGAACTGGAGCTTCTTTCAACATTTTTATCCATTTTACCCAACCTTTATCGTGCTTTTCTATACAGACTGAGGTGGGGACTCATCTCTGCTGAGAACATTTACACGTTTTTATTGTGAAGATAGAAATCTACCCCCAATATGTGCACGCTGCAGACAAATATATATATTAATTAAACCTTTCTTTTAGATGACTGAGCATTTGTTCCTATTGGTTCCACTCCCTGGATGCTAAAAACTGATTTTTCTTACAGACATTAGACCCAGTCTTGCCCAGTTGGGGTGTCTACCTTCTTCCAAGTAAATCCAATACTGTTTTTCTTATGTTTACATTGAATTTGGGTTCTTTCTCTCTTTTTGAGAGGCAACACCAGGTGGTGGCTAACATTTTTTTCTGCAGTTTTTTAAGATAATAACCATGATGGACAGTCCTAAGTTTCTGTGGCAGCGAAGTGAGACAACAGGAAAAATTGAAGAGAATAAAGACAAGTGAGGAGATTGCACACATAAGGGATTGCCTTGCACTCCCAACCCAGCCTATTTTCCTTCCTTTTTGTGTTTTTCTTCTTCCTCTTGTAAACAGTGTTTTTTGAAGATGTGGATTGTGGACCATTTAACAGGGGAATCAGGTACTTGAACACTATTACCTCTAAATAGCCCTCAGATATTTAGAAGTTACATTTTAGAAAGAGAAGACTGGCAGGAGAGAACACACACATCCATTTCCTTTTTTTTTTTTTTTTCTTTTTTTTTTCTTTTTTTTTTTTTGGTAAATATGTCAACTTTCAAACAGTTTTGGAGTTTTACTTCATTGAAAATTTAGACTGTTTCTTCCAGTTATCTAGTGTTTTGAAGTGTGTGTGTGTGTGTGTGTGTGTGTGTGTGTGTGTGTGTGTGTGGTGTCATGGCTACAACCTCAAAATAGAGGCTTTTCAAGGTTTTATCAGTAAACTTGCCTATGGACAAAACACCCACCCTGCCTGGCTGGCTGGCCCCATTGGCTTCTCTGAGTAGACAGAGTAATTCAGTCTTAATTGCTATTTCATTTGGTTAGCTTTTAAGTGTTTAAACTGAGAAGGTGTCTTAATAACAAGCCGCAGGCAAATAGACATGTGGCTTTTGGGGGGGGTTAGGAGGGTTTATTAGGATATGCTCATGCAGGGTAACTAGGGCTGTCACTCAGAGCCTTTAGCTCTATACAAATGGACAAAGGCACATGACAAGAATTGAAATGCATTGTCAGAAATAGAGATTGGAGATGCCTTACTTTCTCCACACAGGATCAGCAGCCAATATTTGCACTCTATGTCAAAGTGGACGCTCAACCCCCCATCCCACCCCAATTCCACATTGCAGTCTAAAGAAGCCAGAAGGCTTTTCAAGTGAAGTCTATGAAGATGAAAAAAAAAGAATATAGAATATGATCTTTAAGTAGGAGGGGAAAGAGGAGGAGGAACACTGTTGGTACTTAGAGGCTGTGCACTCAGTGCTTGCTTTGAGTCTTTCTTTGATATCTGAGCCCAGTTCTCATAGCTTACCCTAAGTGGACCTAAATAATATGATCATATGAGGTAGTCCATGCAATTGGAGGACTGATTCTATAATCTATTCCAGAAATCTTGTCCCTGAGAAAGTTCAATCCCACCCCTACCAGAAGAACGTAGAGCATCTGCTAGCTATCCTGTGAATGGTGAGACATGTTTTCTGGACCATAATGTTAGCTTCATAGGTAGTCAAATAGAAAAGCAAAACCTATCTTTTCTCAACCATTCCAAGTATGGAATGTCTTTAGTTAAGGTGAAGGGATCTTAACTTTTAGCTTGGGTTTAAGCAGAGGATGGACAACTTTCTGGTCTAGGACAGCCAAGAGCCTCAGGACAGCATGACTATTCAACCTGCAGCAGACTCCCTTGGATCCACATATTCATTCCTGTCTCCACAGACAGCCATAACTAGCCTCTCCCTTAAAAAGGAGTCTTATGATGCTCTTGGCAATGAAACTTAGAGTCTACCATAGGGTGCCTTCTAGCTGATGCTTCTGTCTGAGGACATCATGGCATTACTGGGTTGCTACCAGCTTTATATCTCCATTGCTTTCCCAATTCCTTTTCCACTGTTCTGAGTGACTTTTAAACACCCAGATAACTGGTATGAAGGGTTTATTTATGTTAGTTGCTGAACACTCTTGGGCTTTGGAGGGTTCAAGATTATATAGTGAGAGAAGTAATTAAATAGACTTAAGGGAAACAGGAAGGACAAAGTCTACACATTTTTGCTATAGGATCTACTTTGTCAGGCTACATTGGAACACATTCTCCTCCCCCCACCCTCCCAGCATGTCCCACGCTGGGATAGCAGAACTTTAGGCAAAGGGAAATTTCATTTGCCACATATATCAACTTTTATAAAAGCTGCTTTACTCTGAAATGATAGTTGGGCAAATATATGTGCCACACGCATGAATTGGTCAGTAGTCTCTCCCATCTGCTCTGGGGTTGCTCAGTGTGCCCCTTTTATAAATCAATTCACTGAGGCAGGTGTGTTTGAGGTCTTCTGTGTGTGAGGCACAGTCTCTGGATTTGTTTCTCCCTCTCCTGCCCCCTCTTCTCCAATTAATAGTCTTGAGCAATTAATAAGTGACATCTTACTTGACCCAAAGACTTTGCTTTTCAGTAAAGTTAATTTCTCTTTTCCTGTTTTGCTCCTTTCTTGGATAGTGATTGGCCACACATTCTCTAGGGGGTGTTGTAATCAAATTAACTGGCCACAACATATTGGATTTATGGTGACAAGCAGCCTGGGGCCCATCTAAGGGAAACCTGGGGGAGCACATCCCAATCTCAGCCAGAGACTGTCCCCTCAAAATGGGGGACACCTTAGCTACCTGACCTGGTGTCACCACGGCAGGAGAGTTCTCCATAAATAGTTATGCTTTTCTTCCTTCTGTTTCTGTGTTCTACATCACAGAAGAAATTATCCTACAAGAACCACTCAAGGAATCTTCTAAAAATGCCCTTTACATGTCACTATTGCCTTAATTAGAATTCAAAATTGGAAGAATGGATTAGAAAGTTGAAGTTCCTTTATTCCTAACTTTCATAAGTAGTTTTTCAGCTTCTTCTTTCTCCTCCTCCTCCTCTTCCTCCTCCTCCTCTTCCTCCTCCTTCTCTTTCTCCATTTTTCTGCTTGGGGCTTCCTTTTTTTTTTTAAACCAATTTGCTTTTGTCATATTAAATATATTAATGAATGCCATTATTTAATTTGATTTGTCCTGTGTGTGTTTCTTGGAATAAAAGTGAAGCTTTATACGAGGCATATTGTCTAGTATTGAGCCACAGTATTAGTTTCTAGTTGGGCAGTTTCTACCCCCCCCACACATAGACTCATTTACCAATATCAATTAACAAATATTATCTTACTTACTTTCCCCCCCATCCCCTTCTTTCTCCATTTGCCTGCTCTTCCTCTGTCTTTCTTTTTTCTCTCTTCCTTTTTTTTTGAGGAAAATAGAGGGAAGATTGATCCATTAATGTTATGCCTTAAGCAAGTATTTGTGTACATTTTCTAAGAATGGAATTCAGTGTGTTCTTCTCCATTGCTGCATGCAACTCCACAACCCAAGCATGAACTTGCAAATAAGAGACATTTTCCATTGTCACAAAGCCCCCAGGTTCTAAATCATTCTTGTTCAGGGCAACAGTAGAACACTCAATACCCCAAAGGGCAGATGCTGCTTATCACACAAAGCAGCAGAGTGGTGATGTTCATCACACAACTGCTAACAAAAAGTATTTGCTTGAAATCTGTGGATTCTCCTGTTACCTTTCACCTCTGTCTGTGAAGTCTTATTTGAAAGGAATACACACATAATACTTATAGAGAACAGAGCAGCTGAAAGTCCTCAATGCCCTACCTTGGGCTCTTACTGTGTCTGGCCATAGGGACCCTTTTGCCTTTTCTAGGATTCCCAGTCCTTTGAGTCCAGAGCATTGGCGTTATAAGAAGTTCCTCTCAGTACCCTCTCCCTCTAGGAGCCCTTTAAAACTCAGGGGTTTTAAGGACCTGCACTCTCTCTTGGTCCATGGGCTTAGTATGGAGCCTTCCTTCCAATTTCCCCCTTCTTATCATGGCAGCAGGGGGCTAGTGAGCTAGCATTCTTTCAGGGGGTGAACAAACAAGCTTGGTGGACTTCCCACCACGGTCTAAAACTCCTGGTGGACTCACTTTTTCTCCACTAGAAAGGTGGAAAGAGAAGTGCTCTAGACAGTCTGAAAGTGTTTAAAAATGACTTGTTTAGATTACCTCTCCTTCTCGTGGCTACTTTACAGGGACCCCCAATCTCTTGACGCATTTACATGGAACTTCATCTCTTGATTCATTTGCATGGACCCCTGTCTCTTCGGGTTCCTCCCCTTTCTAGTAAGTAGTATGCTTTTCTTTCTGGGTCTTTTTTTGGAAGTCCCTACCTCCTCTTTGCTCTTCCTGTTCCTTACCACTTTTCTTTCAGCAAGCCGGTGGCCACTTTACATAAAAATGTTTCCAGTTGCAAAGAAGAAAAGGCAGGCCATTTTGGAAGAGATGACTGTAGAATACGTAAGGGAAATTGACATTTCTGTCAGACTCTCGAGTCATTTCGGTTTAAGGGCTGTCACCGATTTTTAAAATTTCCCTTTCTTTCTCTTTTTCTCTTCTCCCTCCTGCCCGACCCTAACCCCGCCCTGCGAATTGTTTGTCAAAAGCCTAACGTGGATCTGTGTTCTTCCTCAGCCTTACAGCCGACAGGCAACACAGATTCCATAATCGTACAGAGAATATGCATTTGCAAGCAATTAAAAAAAAAAGTCTTGCGAACGTATTAGTTGAAAATTAAATAGAAGGACTCTTTCATCTGAAGTCTTCTCTTTGACAACAGTGAAATTCGGAGTCGAGGCGCTTGTCGGAGTGACTCCTGGCTCTTCGGGAACAGCTGCTTTGCTAGGGCTAGAGCTCAGACTGGGGCAGACTCGGCTTCCCTCTGAGCGCCTTTCTGGAGCGGTCTGGCCTCGGAATTCAGTCCAGAGTGCGCACCCGCAGGCAGCAGGGCACCAGCCCCTAGGGCGCGATGCCCCGCAGGCCTCCAGGCTGGCTGCCCGCGTTTAAGCAGGAAACCAGTTCTTTCCACTCAAAGCCTTCTTCGTCCCCCCCCCCCCGCCCGCGCTAGAAATTTACTCCTTTGGGCCAAGAAATGATTGCGTTCCAAAAGAAGTTCCCCACTCTACTCCATTCTTTTAGAAGGTTTTGGAAGTCCGTTTGACAGTCTCTGCTTGACTATATTACCTCTGTTTACCAAGTGCTTTTAAAAAAGTTTTATGCAAGAAGCCTGGAAAAAAAATGTATTGGCTCATTTGATCCCAAGGACAAGTAAATGTCTTCTCTTACTTGTAGCAACGTTGTCATATGTTTTCAAAATCACTTTTGTGTAGACAAAAGAGTAACAAAAACTGACAGTGCCAATAAATTTTGTTGAGGTTTTGTCACGTGACAAGATTCGTTTACCAGCATTTTACAAGCATTATATATGTCCCCACAACAAACACAGGTAGGTACAAAAGACCAGAGGTTGCTCAAGAAACCATGCCTCCACCTTCTAACTCCCCCCCATCCCTTCAGCTAGGCAAGCTCCCCCACCAAGTGAAAGCTAAAAAGATTTGCATAATCACCTAGGCATAATCACCAGGACTTTGAACTGAAATGTGGCTTCATCCCCAAAGACTGACTCCCTCCCTGCACCTAAACTTTCCAAAATTAAAATCTTTATTTTTATCTCCATTCCTTTTTAAGCATTCATAAGAAAAATCTCTCCAAGTACTGCTTGACAAGCCATTGTGAAGACTTCTACTGGAAGTCCTGTGGATTCTGAGACAAATTCAGCCCTCAGGTTTTGGAGTGATTCTAACCTTTAACTTGGGTGTGGTGGTGGTGTAGGGGTTTCCAGTGTGATTCTTCACCCTGGGTGGTTCACTAGCAGTCAGTGGCTTCTGCAGGTCTTTCAGGGCCTCAGCCTTGCTGCAGACACCTGGTGGTCAGCAGTGTCTGGCAGGGTCTCTACTACCACAGAGGGAAGGGTGAGGCTTTGGAATCTCAAGGTGGCCTCTGGGAGCGTCTAGTAACTGGGGTTTCAATTGGAAAGGTTGAAGGAAGAAATCCTGGACCATTGGAGGCCAGAAGCCAGTTGCCAAGTTTGATTCGATGTGAAATAACATTTTAACTTTTAAAATGGAAGAAAAAAGACAAAAAAATAAAACAAACAACCCAATTCAAAACAACAACAACAACAACAACAACAGCCCCTCCAAAGTAATTCTCTTTCAGTTGCTGAGGAGCTTGAGAATATTCTTAGTAGTAGAAGGAAGGCTCAACAGGAAGGAAGGAGTCTTAAAGTCTTCTCTTCCATATCATTATGTGGGGGAAAGCATGCCCCCGCTCCCCCCCCCCCGTGTGTGTGTGTGTGTGTGTGTGTGTGTGTGTGTGTGTCTGTGTGTGTGTGTGTCTGTGTGTGTGTGTGTCTCTCTGTGTGTGTGTCTGTGTGTCTCTGTGTGTGTCTGTGTTTGTGATCTCTGTGTGTGTACCTATATGTGTGGCACCTCTGTCTGTGTCTTATTGTGTGTGTCTGTGTGTACTTACATGTATGGTCTGTGTGTGAGAGTGTGGCTGTGTGTGTACCTATGTGTTTGTGATCTCTGTGTGTCTGTGTGTTTGTGTGTGCTTTGTGTGTCTGTGTGTTTGTGTGTGCTTGTGTGTGTGCCTGTGTGTGTGTGTGCTTGTATGGACATTAGAACAATGTGGACCATGAGGATGATAGTTATTACAGAGAGGGGAGGAAGGTTGCTAAGGAAGCTATTGAAGAGACATCCTAGTTGTAGAAACTTTATATTGCTAGGGAGTACTGTCCAGGATCTCAGATGAAATTCACACTTTATCCAGATATAAGGTCACATAGTCAAGCTTGATTCTGAGTTAGAACTGTGCTCTCTGTATCTACTCAGTCCTAAACAGGATCTACAGAGCAGAGAGCTCGCTCGGTCATCCTCACTCTTCTCATGCCTCTTTCATGGCAAATTACTATTTTCTTCTGTTCTCCCTCCTTAAGTAACATTCCTGTCCTAATATTTTAAAATGTCCTTACCTATTTTCTATTCACTTTCCCCTGCCTCCCTCTCTCCTTCCCTCCCCTCCCCTCCCTCTTTCCCTCTGTCATCTCTCTCTTTTTGTCTCTGTCTCTTCTTCCTTTTCTATCCCACACTTTCCCTGGGAGCTTCTCTTTCACTTCCATTGCCCACATCCACACATACCCTGCAAGGCATACTTTTGCTTGCTGGGATTTGACTCTGCTTTGGACAGCCAGCCCCTCTGCTAGTTTCTGAAGATTTCCCTTTTGTGTCTGCCTCAATGTCCTGGGCACTGTCTCAGAGACAATGGGGTGGGGGGGAAGAGGCACTTCTCTGTCTTCAGTACTTCATGCTCTGGTCATCTTACTACACATATCCCTTTCTACCTTGCAGTAAACCCCTGTGGATCTGTCTAGTTGAGGATTGCAGGTCTTGCCTCTTCCTTCCCATAGCCTTGGGGAGCTTTGAGGCAGCCAAGGCCTCCAGTTACTTCTTTTTTCCTTAAAGAGCTTTGTCTGCTACTTCTGTCAATTATTCCAGTAGCCTCTCAAAGGCCCTGTTTATTTTTCCATTGACCTTTTTTTTTCCTTATGTGCTGGAACAATGCCTTATTATTTTATTTATCTTAATCTCTGGTGCAATCGCCCTTTTATATTTCAACTTAGCTGTGTTAGTGCCTGCCTTTACACGCTCTTGACTTCATTATATAATCTTGCTGAATCTCTGTGCTCTGTGCATGCTGTTTAGACCTCACGTTTGTCTTTTACTTACCCTTGAATAGTTTTGTTTTGAAACTCCTGGCCCATCCATGTTTACCTTGTTTCTTTGTTTCTTACTTTCTTTTTCCTGCCTTTAATACTCATAGATACTGTCCAGAAATCTGCACAGATTATACTTTTTTGCATATCTTGTTCAATATGACATTTCATAAAAAGCACTTCCTGTCCTGGTGGGCATATCTGATCATACTTCTTTCTCTGAGGTCAGTTTTAGTTATAGTCTCTATGACAATTAAACAGTATGGAGCCAGATTTCTGCTCTCTTGAGAAATTCTGCTTGTGCAAGTGAAAGAAAGAGAGTGACCTTCTCTTTGACTCTGTCACAGATGAGGTTTATGACTTTACACACAACATTTCACCACTTTGTTCTTGCCTAATAGTCAGGCTATTTTAAGTGGGGATAGGGATAGCATTCCATATAAAACATCTTTTATTCCATTTTTATAGTGTCTTAACATTATTTGGGAGCTGGAATTTAGAGACAAAACTCTTGTTTAGTGTGGGCAAAGACCAGTATCAGATCCACATCCATATAATCACTTGGTATGTTTTGTTCATGTAACTCATTTTCATTCTGATAGAAATAGTCACTCTTATGGGTTGATATCATTGGGTTGGGTCACTTTTTGCTCATAACCCACCTCCTTACAATACTCAGTTGTAATCTTTCTGCCTCTATAGTAAACATTTCCATGTCAGAGGATTTTTCTAGGATGAGTCTAAACTTAGAAAGTGATAACTTTCTTGAAGCACCTTTCTATGTTTAAAAAAAAATGCATTGCTATTTTGTCTGCAGATATATCTGTGTGAAGGTGTGAGATCCCAGAACTGGAGTTACAGACAGGTATGAGCTGCCACGTGGGTGCTGGGAATTAAACCTGGGACCTTTGGAAAAGCAGCCAGTGCTCTTAACCACTGAGCCATCTCTCCAGCCTCACATTTCTACATCCTTATATTATATATGGCTTGAAGGGACCAACACTAATCTTCCACATGCCTTTCTTGTTAATGTTCTCTACAATGATTGGAATTATAAACACAGTAATAGTCTTAAGCTACTTCTACTTTTGTGCTGACTTCTTTAAATGTGTTTTCTTTTGTACTGTTAATCACCCGCACATCATTTTCTGTGTCTTCAGATATAGGGCCTTTCCTAAGAAACTAGGGGGAAAAGCAAAGGACAGTATACTCTTGGAATTCCTGTAATGTATGTATCCAGTACATCTTGGACACTTGGCTGGCTCAGGTGGACCATCCATGGAAAGCCTACATTAAGAAACCCAGCAAATGGAGTGTTCAGGCTTGAGCATTTTTTACTTCCACACGTGAAAAAAAAATCACCTCTTGAGACTTCCTTTTCTGAGAAATTAGAAACTAAATCTATCTTTGGAACTTTTCCCTACTGCAAGAAACTAGCAACACGTATAGACTGTGATGAATTAAATATGTACAATATATTAGAAATACCTATAATGAACACTGACATTCTGATAAATAATACAGTGGAAGGTTCTTTGTATGACTGAACACTATCTACTTCACATATTTTCATATGCAAGCAGTTAGAAAGAACAGGTTCTTTCTCTAGTTAAATAGGTGGGAAACAGTCTCTGGGTGTGCTCCAATCTGAATGCTAGGAATTCTAGCCTGATAAAGCTAAGCAAACATACCTGTGCTTCTTGGACACGCATATGTGGCATAGAGGAGAAATCTGCTTTATCACTTACTGGGCTCTGGTAGTATCAATAGGGGAGGCATTGTGTAATGCTGGAAATGCATGGCTATCATGTTCTTTTAGATGACAAGGTTAAATGAAACTAGGTTCAGTTAACAGCAAATATCACAACATTGAGATGTAGAAATTATCAATTTTGGGATATGCTCATTTGTCTCTTGAGAAAAAAAAATGGCCTGAAATTACTCAGTTTCAGAAAAGACGACTTCACACTCCTTCATTGTTGGTGGGAGTGTAAGCTTGTTCAGCCACTTTGGAATACAATATGGAGGTTTCTCAGAAAATTGAGAATCAATCTCCCCAAGGACCCAGCAATACAACTTCTGGGTATATACCCTAAAGAGGCACATTCACACTCCAAAGGTATTAGCTCAACTATGTTCATAGCAGCATTATTTGTAATAGCAAGAACCTGGAAACAACCTAGATGCCCCTCAACTGAAGAATGGATTAACAAACTGTGGTACATCTACACAATGGAATACTACTCAGCAGTAAGAAAAAATGATATCCTAAAATTCGCAGGCAAATGAATGGATTTGGAGAATATCCTTCTGAGCGAGGTATCACGATCTCAGAGAGATAAGCAGGGGATGTACTCACTCATTAGTA
>PVIH01010672.1:11850-52698 GCA_004025045.1 Sigmodon hispidus
GTTGGGAGGGGGAAGAGACCTTGAATAAGGATATACAGGGATGAAAAAAAAAATTCAGAGGGAAAGATGAACACAAAGAAAATATAGGTGTAGCAATCTTATTTGTATTTCTTCCCTTGATAAGCCATGCCTATCATTCTTATCCTCTGTATAGTTATTGTTAACTCTTCCACATTTTAAATTCTTTTTACTGTGTTTTGTTTTTGATAAATACAAAATAAAGAAGGAAGAAAAAAAAAAAAAGAAAAGACGACTTCAAATAGTTCACTCCAATTCTCCATGCCTTTCTTTCTTATTCTATTCTTAGTATTCTTTCATTCTTCTCTCATATATTAAATCTCAATCACATTTTCCTCTTCCTCCTCCTCTCCCTGTCCCCCCCCACTTCCCTTCTCCTTCTCTCCTCTGTTCCTTGAAAAAAAGAAAAAAAAAATATCAGGCCTCCCAGTCATATCTACTGAACATAGCCTAACAATATACAGTAAGACTAGGCACAAACCCTTATGTCACAACTGGATGTGACATTTCAGTAGGGAACAAAAAAAGGGTCCCAAGTGCACACTAAAGAGTCAGACACCCCACTCCTATTGTTGGGAGTTCTATAAGAACACCAAACCACACAACCAAGAGAGGACCTAGTTCACATCCATACGGTATCTATCATTGTTCTTTCAGTTCCTTAGAGCCCCTAAGAGCACTGCTAGGTTTACTTCTATTTTTGTGAGTTATGTTTTCATAGTGTCTTAGAACCCATTGGCTCCTACAGTTCTTCTCCTGGGCATGCCTGTGGCTCCACCAACTATCTGGCTGTGAGTCTCTGCATCTGTTCCCATTGGTGCTGGATGATGCTCCTCTGACAACTGGACTAGGCACCAATTTATGAGAATAGCATAAAATATTAGGAATCATGTCACTGACCTTTTTTTCTTGTCCATCATGTTTGGTTCTATCCTCAGTCTTTGGTCTGCCCTGCCTCTGGTTTCTGGCCATCCAGGAAGTGTAAGGTATGGGCTACAATTAAGGGCATGAGTCTCAAGTTGGACCAGTCATTCTCCATGCTTTTCAAAAATCAAGGGGAAAATGTCACCTTAAAGCATTTCCTGGAGGGCATTGCATCCTCTCACAGTTCTACAGATGAATAAGTCTACTGCCTTAGTCTGAAATCAGCACAGAAAACATATTAGTTCTCCAATTATGGAATGTTTAACATAGAGGCAGAGGTTGTTAGATTGGTATGGTGAAATTTGATGGCTTAGAGTGACAGTTAAGTTATATCACCACAGAATTGATTCTTTGATGGGTATGATATAATCTCTATACTTGGAACATAGAGGCAGGAGGGAGGAGTTTAAGATTAGCCAGGGTTACATGAGACAATTTTTTTTGTCTTCTTTTTTGTTTTGTTTGTTTGTTTGTTTTTAAAAAAACAGCAAATGTATTCTCTTTACTTTAAAAAATGACTTATTTTGTTATTATTTTGTATATTGGTGTTTTACCTGCATGCATGTCTGTGCTCCATGTGGATGTCTAGTGCATGTAGAGGCCAGATGAAGTTCTCAGATGCCCTGGGATTGGAGTTATTATGAGCTGCCATGTGGGTGTTGTATAGTGAACCTTGGTCCTCTTGAAGAGCATCTAGTGATTTCAACTGCTAAGCCATCTCTTAAATCTCCACTATTATCTTAATAATCTCTCTCTCTCTTTCTCTCTTTCTCTAATTTGTATGTATATATGTGTGAGTGTGTGCACAGGTATCCCATGGTGGGAATGTGTCAGTCAGAGACAGCTTTAACTATTGATCCTAATCTCTCCCACTTTCTCTTGAGAAAACACCAGGCTAAGGGTCCATGAGCTTTCAGGGCTTTTTCTTTGTTACCTCATATCCTGTAGTAGAAAGATAGAAGTTACACATATGAGCTACAATGTCTATCTTTACATGAGTTTTAGAGATTGGTACTCAGGTTATCGCACTTGTATAGCAAATGTGTACCCATAGAGGCAACTCCCTAGCCCACAAAAATCTACTCTAGAGATTCATTGCATAGACATAAGAAATATTTCAGCCTAATGAAGAACTGCTTCATACCTGATGCCAGCATTTTTTTTTTTAATTAAGGTAGTACACTATGGAGAACAAAATAGCAACATTAGAAGTTGAAGATACTCAGAGCTTATACACTGGTATTGAAACCTATACAAACTTGGATCTACTGAAGAGTTTCTCAATACCAGGTAAACGCAGAGCATCAATATTATATATAATCTGTATATAGTGATCTCAATTTAGATGCCAATTTCTGGTTCATTAAGCACTGAGGCTGTAATTTTTAACATCATCTTACTTAGAGCTAGATTCTCGAAAGTGGTAGTTAAGGTAAACTGAGGTGATAGGAATAAGTTCTACTCTATTCAGAAAACATGGAAGTGGTGGTAGAAAAAAGCTCATGCCAGGACACCATAAGAAGATGGCTACTGACCAGCCAAGAAGAAAAGTACCTGGAGAATCAAATCTGGAGGCACCTTGATCTTGGAATTACAGCAAATTTCTGTCAACACACCTCATTGGTGGCATTTTACAGCAATCCCAGTAGATTGTCACAAGCTCTGAGAAAAACAATGACAACTGGAGACCCTAATGTCAAAGGGTTAGCCTGGTAATGTCAACTGGGCCACTATATTGCTACAATCTTATCTGATACTCACACTTATATTGTAGTATTCTCCTGTGAACATTGTTACAGAAAATTGGTATCAGGTCAGCCCACACTGTGTGTAAATAATCTACTTTAATTGCATCTGAACATAGACAAAATACCAATGTCAATGAGTCATAAAATCACAGTCATATTCCTCCCCTGCTAGTAGGAGAAGCTGATGTTAAAGCTTTATTCTGTCTCTTTAAATTTGTTGAGGTCTCTAACCATCTCTCCAGTTTTCTGTGACCCCCTCAGCACATGGGGAATTTTTCCCCCTAGAATCTGCCCTCAGATCACTCAGTGGAACTTCAAATTGTAGAGACCCCCCCCCACACTTTTATTTGTTTATTTATTTTGGAGATGGGTTTCTTTCTGTAGTCCTGTTTTTCCTGGAACTCTTTGTAGAGCAGACTGGCCTGAAACTCATCGAGATCCACCTGTCTGGGCCTCCCAAGTACTGAGATTAAAGGCATGCACTACCACTGCCTAGTTTAAAGACAAAGTCTCACTGTATATGGCTGGCTAGCCTAGAATTATCCATGGAGACCTGACTGGCCTTGAACTCATAAAGAAATACTTGTTCCTACTTTCTAGATCCTCAGATGAAGGTTTTTATGCTACACCCAGCTGAAACAGTTCTTACCAATACTGCCACAGATGTGGATCCTGATATCCAAGAGCCTATAACATCTTTTAATGGGAGATACAAATCCCAAAATTTTAACTCTAGGCATGTTTTTTGTTTTGTTTTGTTTTTTGTTTTCATCTGGAATGTGCTAGCAGGCTGACATAAAATTACTTCAAACCATGATTTATTATAAGTGTATAATACATACTTAACTTCTATATTTTAGTATAAAATAATATGGTGAATACCTCAAAATTTTTATTGTGATTATGGTGAAAATATTTGGAGGTGTTGATAATAAAGTATACCATTAGAAATCATCTTTCTTTTGTATGAACAGTAGAGAATTTACATTCTGTTTGTCCTTTGCATTTTATTTCAATTAAATGGCATTGGTTTACAAAGCTCCTCTAACAACCAATCCTAGATAATTCTGACCATTTACATTTCATTGATTTTTTTTTCTGTTAAGAGACTTTTTTAAAAAATAAAATAAAATAAAGTCTTTTTATCCATGTATCCCCTTGTTCCAACTCCCTTCTCCCTCCTGACCCTTCCTGGTCAGCCTTCAGCCTCCTTCCTCTCCATCCCCCCATCCCTACCCCAGAAAGGGCAAGAGGTTCCAATGTGGATTAATTCAGGATCCACTCCAGGCAAGTCTTCATCCTAATGTCAAGACTGGGTTAGGTGTTCCTCTGGAGGGGATAGGCTATTGCAGGCTACACATTGTGGATTACCAACAAGTCCCAAATCTCTGTGGCTTCTCAGAACAAGCTTATCTGTTGCATTTGAAATATTGCAGATTTAGACCTTGGCAGATAGTGATTATCCACTTGTTAAGGTAGAGTGCTAGAGAAATGTTTATATCTTCTAATTTCAAGATGGAAGTTATGGGAAGGACTTTTGTGAGTATATAGGTCACTTCTAATTACATGGCTCTCCTTAGCTGGAAAGTCTACTCTTGTTCCTAGAAGAGAGAAACTGAAAAAAAGAATAATAGTAGTGACATCTGAGGTAAGACGGGAAATGCACATGGTGCTGGAGAGATGGCTCAGCAGGTAGGAGAAATGACTGCTCCTCTACAGGACCAAGATCCAATTCCCAGCACCTACATGGCAATTCACAACCACTTGTAACTTTAGCTCTAGGAGATTTGATGCTTCTCACATGCACACACCCCACCTCCTCTCCACTCACATGTGCATGCATGTGTGCGCTCACACACAATTAAAAATGATATCATTCCTAGAATAGAAGATTTCAGGCTGCTCTTCCAGAGAATCCAGTTTTAATTTCCAACACCTACATGTCAGCTCATTACCATTTTACAATATAGTTCAAGGAGATCTGATGCTCTTTTGGCCTGTAGAAACATCAGACTCATTAGTGGCACACAGATACTACGCAGGAAAAACATTCAAACACTTAAAATGAGAAACTTAACAATAATGAATGAGAAATTCCCAGTTAGGTCCAGTTAAGCACAAATATGGGGACACATTTGATATACGTGAAAGACATTTTGTTGAGAAGATCTGAACTCAGAGGACAAATGTACTTTTGCTTCATCAAAATGACCCTTATATAATTTAGTTGTGTTTCTATGGCAGCGTTAAAAAGTTTATTCCTTCCCACAGAGACAGCTGACCTGAGCTACAGGGGATCTCCCTGACTCTTGACTGACAGCTGAGGAACCTGATTGACCAAACTAGACCCTCTGAATATGGATGACAGTTGCGTGACTTGGGGAGTTTGTGGGGCCTCTGGTAGTGAGACCAGGATTTATCCCTAGTTCATAAACTGGCATTTTGGAGCCCATTCCCTTTAGAAAGATGCCTTGCTCAGACTTGATGGGAGAGAAAGTAGTAGTGAGAGGATTGGTTGTTGACCCCTTCTGTAAGGCCTTACCCTCTCTGAGGAATGGATGGGGGTGGGGTAGGAGGAAGTGGAGGGATGAGCAGGAAGAGAGGAGGAAGAGGTAACTGTGGTTGATATGTAAAATTTAAGAAGTTTTTAAATAAAAAAAATTGTTTTTAAATTTGTATTTTGTACATTACATTTGTAAATTAGACACACACACACACACACACACACACACACACACACACACAATATGTGAGTGCAGGTGCTTGAACTCACATAGATGTTTGAAAGAAAGCATCAGCTAGATGCCCTGGAGCTGGAGTTACAGGTAGTTGTAAGCTACCTGGGTGATTGGATAAGGGAGCTTAAACTATGATTCTCCTCAAGAGCAGCCTGTGCTTTTACAGCAGACCCATCTCTCCAGCTCTCTGTTATAACAACTCAACATATCCAGCTAATTAAGGGTGATGTATCGTTACCCATAACTCCTTAAACTCTTCTCCACTACGTTACAGAAAAACTTCAAAATAAAGTTCGAAAATTCACTGAATGCAGTATCAAATGAAGGGAATCTTTCAAGGCAGTCTGATATTTAGATTGCTTAATGAGACCACAAATTTTACATTTGACTACATATATATAATTATATTATTACATGTTATGACATAGTTAGATATGAAAATACACATTTCTCTCTGTGTCTTTTGCAGTTTCCATCTCTCTATACACACACACAATACATACACATACAACACACACAAACACACACACACATACACTGTGAAAGTGGTGGTACTACTATAGTCACCAAGGTTTCATGATGCTAAACACAAAGTGTGATACCAGAGATTTCACTAGTTAAAACCTTCCCATCTGCAGGAAGATTCCTAAAATGCAGGCAATCTTGCTTTTCTCATCTTCAAAGGTCTCCTCTGAGCATCAGAAAAGTTGTTTGTAGTAAGCCCAAGGGAGGGAGGAGGGCCTGACAAGCTTTCTCCTCCCCTTTTGTGGCTGAACTGAGGAGGCTGCTAGTATGACTAATTCTACCAATATCGATCAGCAGGTTAATTTCTGGAGGACGTAAGCCTATGGCTGTGTGCGGCAAAAGAGAGGGGGAGGTGCAACATCTGATCTCACTCTCCCACCCCCTCCACCTCCCCTCCCTGGTCCCCAGAGTCTGACAGTGCCCTTAGAGTCTGCGAGCCCTCTGCGCTCAGCCCAAGAGAAAGGAGCTGTCCGTTCAGTACTAGGGCCACGTGCAACCTGCCCGCCAAAACACAAAGAACTGAAATATTAATTAAAAAAAAAAAAAAAAAGCCAATCTGTTCAATCCTCCGCCCGCAGGCAAGCTCTAGCGGAAAACCGCATATGCTTTCCTTTTCTCCTCCATAAATCTTCATGTGGGCATTAAAATACCTATAAGGATTAGTCATTAAATGCTTGTACATTTGGCTTAATGCGCAAGAAACTGTATGTCACAGGGTTACATCAGAACTGCAGTTTAATCTAATTTGCAGTATTTGTGTAAATGCTTCGTTTCGTCTGCTGATTGTTACAGAGGATAATATTAATATCCCAAGTGTCCAGAGGGAGGAGGCCAGTACGCCAGCACGGAAATAAGCGGGATGCTGACTGATGTTATCAAACTATCAAAGCTTCTTTTAAGGTGAAACACAAAAAGAGAATAAATGGAAGTATGACTTTTCCCTCCTCAAACTGCATTTATTATTATTATTATTTATTTGATCCTAAGGTAATAAGGAAAATGCTTTTTTTTGAAAAGAGAGCTTTGCACTTCAGATAGATATGGTGTCCTACATATTACATTCAAACGCTATCTATGCAGCAACAGTGAGAATCCTTCAAAGAACTTAATTGCACACTCATTCCTATTTTCTTCTGAAGAGGTTCCTTTGTCAAGTGATGCTCTGTCTAGTTAGGAGCCACACCCTGAACACCCCAGCCTCCAGTGCAAGATTTTTCTCTCTAATGAAATAATAGAGCATGTTACTTATATCATCCATGTGCATCTGGCCTTGATAACTTACTTTTCGTTTCATTATTTAATGAACTATTTCTTTTACATTTTAGTTAGTATTTAGTTTTGTGTATAATGTTTATAGTTAAATGCTGCATTCCTTGAATCATTGTGTTTAGTTTGCTTCTCTGCTGCGATGAGTAGCATAAAATTTTTAGACAAAAAACAAGCTGAAATAATGAGAATTAATTTATGAATTACTCAATTTATCTAAAAATACAAAGTCTATCTGCTCTTTTTTCTTCTTCTTATTATTATTATTATTAACAAAGAAGTCACGCTTTCTATCCCTGTATATCATTATTCAAGGTCCCTTCCCCCTCCCACCACATCAGATCATTTTTTCTTCTCCACAACTCCCCATCCCCACCCTGGAGAGGCAGCAGACAGTCCCATGGTCCCACTGACCCAATATTACTTAGTTCAGTCTCCACTCCTGGCAGATCCGGTTTTGTCTCCCCTCCCTCAAGAATGAGTCAGGTGTTCCTTTAGGTGGAGTGGGATCCGAAGTCAGTCCAGTGTGTTTCTGATCCCAAGCTGTTCAGTGGTTGTGGTTTGCAGCTTGGGCATGCTTGGCTTTTTACATGTTTGTTTGTTTAGAGACCACTAATGAGTGAGTACATCCCCTGCTTATCTTTCTGAGTTGGTGATACCTCACTCAGTAGAATATTCTCCAAGTCCATCCATTTGCCTGTAAATTTTAGGAGATCATTTTTTCTTGCTGCTGAGTAGTACTCCATTGTGTAGATGTACCACAGTTTGTTAATCCATTCTTCAGTTGAGGGACATCTAGGTTGTTTACAGGTTCTTGCTATTACAATTAATTGTGCTATGAACATAGTTGAGCATTAGCCTTTGGAGTGTGACTGTGCATCATTAGGGTATACACTCAGAAGTGGTATTGCTGAGTCCTAGGGGAGATTGATTCTCAATTTTCTGAGAAACCGCCATACTGCGTTCCAAAATGGCTGAACCAGCTTACACTCCCACCAGCAATGGAGGAGTGTTCCCCTTGCTCCACATCCTCTCCAACATAGGCTGTCATCTGTGCCTTTTATCTTAGCCAATCTAACAGGTGTTAGGTGGTATCTCAAAGTTGTTTTGATATGCATTTCTCTGATGGCTAAAAATGATGCCTGCTCCTTTCTCTAACAAACATCCTTCCTCCTTTTTTGTATTATTGTGAAATTGCTTTTTGACAAACCATATATATTATTACATTCTTAATATTCATTCAGGTGATGAGTTGATTTATTACAAATGATCTGCTGTTTTACCTTTAAAACACTGTTCATACAACATGGGCATGTGTGGAGAAGAAAGAATGACCTGATGCGGTGGGAGGGGGTAGGGACATTGAATAAGGATATACAAGGTTAGAAAGTGTGACTTCTTTGTTAATAATAATAATAATAATAAAAGGAAAAAAATTAACCTTCTCCTAATATTCAATGCTAGTGAATTTTACCATGATTTGGATGTAAATAAAGCATGTTGGCTCTCTATTATTTAAATTAAATGAGACTAAAACACGTAAGTGATCACTGAACTCACATCAAATACTGTTTTAGAGACTGAGGAAGATACTATGTAGTGTATAGAATGTTATTGTATAGGGGATAGAGAGATGGCTCAGTGGTTAGAATTTGTCATTTTTCTAGAGGACCTGAATTTGCTCCTGGCTTCCATGTACTTTGGCTCACAGCTATCTGTATTTTCAGCTCTAGATGATCTGAAAGCATCCTGTGGCTCCTAGTGGTACCTGCATGCATGTTATACAAACACATACACACACACACACACACACACACATGCAAATTAAAGTAAAATTTAAAAAATATTGGAATGTTATTGGCAACATTTGAAGGGAACTGAATATTTTCGTTGATGAAAGGAAGTTCACATATAAGATACAAGTTGAAAAGCAAAATCAAAGTACAATCAAAAGCAAAATATGGTAATAAAGCATGACCTTATGAAGTGAAGCAGATAATGGCATAGGTTGTACTTTTCAGGCACACAGTTGAAAGGAACATTCTACAACTGTGGTCATAGCCTAGAGACTGATATGTAACATTAAAAATCAAAGTTATGGAATTGTAATAATTTATTTACATTTTCAGCATCTAACTGATTTTCCCAGATAACTTTTTTCTCCTACTTTTCTGCCAGGACATGCCAATCACTTTGTCTTTTATATATATTAAAAACAAAACAAAACACTTTACCCCATGGAACTTCTCATGTTTTCTCTGCACTAAAGAAGGAAGTGGTACATTCAAAGCATAAACCTGAGCTTCCCATGGGATGGAACCAGATAAGAGAGTTACATTAGGGCAGAAGTATGGGTCAAATCATATCAAAATGAAAGCATGAGGCTAGAATCAAGTTGGGGGATATTGTTTGTATCAGATCATTTAAGGCCAGCTCTATCTAAAATTTCAAAGCTTCCCTATGTAAAAGTAATATTTTTGCCAGTGAACAATAAATTGAGTATATTTTAGAGTAATAGTCTAGCATACTACAGACATGAGAAATTAGACATGATCAGGAATAAGTTGAGTAAATGACTTCTAAGTAGTTGTAATCAAAATATGTGATCCGAGGACTGATAACTAAGTTTGATGGGATGCATGATGTAAAATTACCAAATAATAAATATATATAAAAACAAAATAAAATATGTGATCCATGAAACTCAAATATTCAAGTGAAGATATTGCTTTTTCACAAATATCATTTCTAATGCACTAGTGATTGTAAGCAGGGGCTTTCAGGGCAAATAAATCTACAAGCCCATTTAGTATTATCTGCACTCTATAAAAAGAACATGGCATTTACATCTAATTTGTATTTTTAACAATTGTTTTGAGAAAGCTACTGCTGTGAAACACATTTTTTGATAATATGTTCTGACTGTTACATTTTAAACATATTTTCAGACTTTAAAAAGGGAATTTATGTTGAAGAATACAACATATACATAGGTGCTATATATTATATTTTTTATGTAGCCTTGCTTAATAATGTTTGGATATTAATCTTAGTTCTTAAAATATGTGGTGCTCACTCCTTCGATCACTCTCTCACCATCTTATCTTTCTGTCTAAAATTAAAATGATACATCAGTTGAAGTTTGTCTTTAAAATGTGTCAGCCAATTTCAAGTGTGTATATAAGTGCTTCTTAGTTATAAATTGAGAATGACCTTGATTTTTTAAACAAAAGTACACAATGATATAAAAACAATATTGAATGACGTCTAAGAATTTAAAAACTTTTTTATGGGTGATAGTAACATTCGAATTTTTTTTTTTTTTTTGTAAGACCCAGGGCTGAAGAATGACTCCAAGGAAACAGGATAACTCCAGAAAGAATAGGACTAGTGGACATACAAATTCACACAGATGTGCACAGGTTCAAGCCAGACATCGACCCAGAACAAAGTGGACATGAGTTTTTACTTTTAATCAAGAAGTTATCAGCAATGATATCCCCTGGCAAAAGAAAATTAGTTTCCTCCTGTAGAGTCTCATTTGGTGTGTTGGCTAATAATACGTCAAGTCGACAGACAATCTAGAGTTATGTGAAAGAAGGAAACTTTAGTATTAAAAGTGGCTCCAAGGCATTTTCTTAGTTATTGATGGAGGAGGGTCCAGCCCATTGGGATTTGTCTTACCTCTGGGCTGGTGGTTCAGGGTTCTATAAGAAAGCAGTTCAAATAAACCTTGGGAAGCAAACAAGTAAGCAGCATCCCTCCATGGTCTCTGCATCAGCTTCTGACACTCGGTTCCTGCCTTGCTTGAGTTCCTGTCTTGACTTTTTTCAATGATGAACAGCAATATGGATGTGTAAGCCAAACTTTCCCAACTTGTATTTTGGCTATGGTGTTTTGTTTCATCACAGCAATGGTAGCCCTCACTAAGATACTTATATTAACCACACACTTCAGGGTCATCCCCACATCCACAAACAGTTGACCAACACAAAATGTACTCAATGCGATATTTGTAGATTTTTTGATCTCATTTTGCTTTGAACTTTTTTTGTCTTATCTGTCTTTTACTTGTATACTTTGGTTTCTATGAAAAAGAAAAATGGTGTGGAGTTGAGTGGGTGGACAGTTGGGAAGGACCTGGAAAGACTTTGGTGAGGGAAAAGTGGAACCAGAATAAGAATATATTTTATGAAAAAAAATTCAAGAAAACAAATTTAACCAGCCACTTTCCTCAGTGCTTTTCCATAAAATAGTGAATTTAAAATACCTGTAGAAATTTCATTTTTTTCTGTTGCTTACAGTGCTTTGGTCCATAAGCTGCTGAAACCTGTTTTTTTCCTTATTATTGTTAGTTTGTTGAGATGGATGTTTTAAAATGAAGCATTTACAATATGCATAATATAATATTTATTATTTTCCAAAAGGAATTAATAAAAAGTCTCATTATGTAGCTTTGGTTAACCTGAAATTCATTATGTAGATCAGATTGGACTCAACTCACAGAAACTCACCTGCCTTGGCTTTCCAGATGCTGAGACTAAAGTTGTACACCAACATGCCTTGCTTGAATTATTAAGAAAAAGACTTACTTATCTTTAATTATAAGGGTGGATATGAGTCTACATGTATGTATGTATACATTATTATTGGCACCTGTGGAGGCCAGAGACACTAGATGCTCTGGAGCTGCTGGAAATGAAGTTACAGGGAGTTTGAACCACATGATGTTGGTTCAGGAAATTGAACTCTGGTCTCCTTAAACAGCAGTGCATACTCTTTTGAGTCATCTTTCCAGTTCACATTTTACAATATAATATTTTGTTAATTCTTTAAGAATTTCATACATGCATACAATCAATAGATTAAGATCATATTGACTTCTTATTCCTGTAACTGACTTGTCTTAGATCTATCCTTCAGCTCTTCTTGACTTCACATTCTTCCCCCTTTATGGTGATATATTATATATTTAAAAAAAAATCAGCCTGGAATATCAGAGACCAGAATCACCCATAGTCAAGCCTTGAAGGCTAGAAAGTAGTAATCCACACCTTTAATCCTACCATTCAGGAGACAGAGATCTTTCTGTATTTTTGTAAGTTCAAGATCTAACAGCCAAGCAGTAGTAGCTCACACCTTTAACCTTAACTCTAGGATTATGATATAGAGTTGAACCTGAAAGTGAAACAACTGGGTGGAGAAGATATATAAGGACAGGGACGGCAGAAATTTATTCATTCTGTAGAAGCAACAAGCCAGCCAGTGGTGGCAAACACCTTTGGTTTTAGCACTTGGAAGGCAGAGGCAGGAGAAGCTCTGTGAGTTCAAGGACAGCCTGGTCTACAAAGCAAGTTTCAGGATAGCCAGGACTGTTAAGCAGAAAATCCAATCTCAAAAACAAAACAAACAAACAAAAACAAGACAAAACAAAATCTGAGAAAAGGCTGGAGAGATGGCTCTGTCCTGTGATATTCTATTTTTTTTTTTTTTTTTTTAGTAAGATTGCCTCTTCCATACTTCCTGTCTGCCTTCTGGCCAATCAGCACTTTATTAAACTAGTAAGAAAGACAAATATTTACAATGTACAAGAACATAATTCTATATCCCTCCTTTTAAATAACTCATTATGTCCACTTAGTTCTGCTTATGTACTCATCTATGAAGCCATCCACTGGAGCATAAATGATCTACTAGGAGTCACATTCTTATTGAAAAACACCTCTCACTCTTCCACCAGCCATTGGCTGTCAATAGCTCCACAACTAGCTGCAAGTTACAATTTAAAAAAGTAAGTTAAGAAGCTCCAGAGCTATTTAATCTCTTTAAAGTTGGAGGAGAAAACAATAACTTATTGGCATATGGTTAGATAGCATTCTCCAGGTGAAAGTTAAGTTGTACAAAGTGACTGATTCCTACATTTTACATTTAATATTTAACTTTTAGGGTAGGGGAAAGTATGCCCAAAGATATGTCTATCTGCATAAGGCTTATTACTTTTTAGCTACTGATATAGCAGTTAGTAAGGTGGTATGTACCATGCTATGCCACTTTCCTTTTTTGAGATATTAATAGATTAGCTGTGCTACATTTAGACCCCAGAGATATGCCCTTATTCATTAGGCATAAATGGTATTCCAGACACTATGCTAATTATTTTTGCATGAAGTTATATTTTTAATCATATAACTGAATTTTCAAAATACACTTTATTTTAATAGGATAATAAAGGCCCATAACAATTGTATATTGAATTAAATATATGGAAAACACAAAGAGGTGATCCCACTGTTAAGCTTCTACGAGAAAACTGTATAAAGCATTCTGACCATATATCAATGGCTAAAACATGAAAATGAAGATATCTAGCTTCAAAGAAGAATTGAAAATGTACTTGCTTTGGTAAAATTATGGAGTCAATTAAATTTTTATTGGCATAATGAAGAAGGAAACCAGAATTAAGAAGAAAGATAGTATGAATCACTTGTCTATAAAAATACCAACTAACTTTTTCTGTAATTTCCAAAGTACAGTAATAAAATTACTAGACAGACTAGTAGACAAGTCTGACCTTAAAGTATGGGACTTTCTTCCTTTTGTGATCTAGTAAAAACTGCCTAGAAGAGGTAATATTTGAATTAGATATTTAGTAATTGTAATGTTATACATTATAAAAGTGTAGTGAGATTATGTTGCATTGTAAATAATTGCCCCACCTATTGGTTTAATAAAAACATTGATTGGCTAAAGGTAGACAGGATGTGTAGGTGGGGTTACCAGACTAAGAAGACTCTGGAAACAGGAAGAACAGAGCAGAGACACCAGAGGGAGCAGTGGGAGAAGGCAGCAGATTCAGAGGACAACTATGCTGTTCTGAGAAAAGATACTGAGCCACATGGTTTAGTTTAAGAGTAAAGAGTTAGCAAGTTATATACCTGGGCCCTGGGGCGATTGCACGAAATTAATATAAGCATCTGTGTGTTTCTGCGGGTCAATGGGTCTGAGGGTCTGGACCACAGGTTAGACAGGCCAAAACCTTGTACAACAGAAAAGGGGTGAATACATGAGAGAAATCTCAGAGAAGACAGATATTATAGAGCATTTGGTAAAATAAAATTATCTTAGCAAGGCTATTGTGCAGCCTGCTACAAGGGAAGTACAGTTACATAAAGGAATGAAGCTAGACTGAGGATGTCAGTTTAGGATTTTTCTGGGCAATTGTGCAATTAAGGAATGGTTGCAAGCAAAGGGTTGGTGCAGCAGACTTGTTACCCAAAATAATTTATGATCAGTATGTCAGATTTTCTGAAATTTTAGATTTTGAAAGACATTCTTCCAAAATTGAAAGATATTCTTAAAAATTTTTGCTGTACCCACTGAAGAGTCAGGTTCACAACAAAACACAATATATGAAATTTCAGGTTGCATCAGAGGCAATTGCAACAGTTTATCAACAGTAGGCTGATGGAAAACATTCCCTCCTCATGATAGATTTTGTACACAACCATTACTGTCTATGATCCATTCTCTCTTCTACCTGGGGCACCTTGAATGTGAGACATTGCCTGGTCATTATTGGACATTGTCCATGGGAAAGAATGGCAAATTTTGACTCTTATTTACTTACTTTGCACAACATCTAAATAAAGAACAGATAATTCTAGGTTTAGTTGCATCTCAATTAGGGTTTTTTGGTGCTATGATCAAGGCCATAAAGAAAAGCAATGTGAGAAGAAAATGGTTTATTTCAGTTTACGATTGGTGATAGTCCATTTCTGAGGGAAGTCAGGATAAGAACTCATGACAGGAAAATTTGTAATTTATGAAGCACCTTGACACTTGGTATGCCAATTTAACCTCATTACTTTTCTATGTATACTCTTTGCTTAAAATAAATTAAATTTTAAAGAACTTAAAGGGATTTATTTTTTATTTTTTCATATATGTGGGCATGTGCTTATGTGTGTTCTGCTAGTGGAAAGCAGAGAAGGAACTGAATGATTTGGTGCTCAAGTTACAAGTGGTTGTGAGCCACACAAATTGGATGCTGGGAACTGAGCTTGGGTCATTTGTAGGAGCAGAATGTATTCTTAATTGTAGAGCCATCTCTTGAGTTCTAAGCAAAATAATTTTTAAAGAGGCTTCTGAAATTGGCTTCTCACTGAGCAGGAAATCATAATTTTGAAATGCTTGCTGTAATATCTTTGTTAAATGTAAAACTACACAAGCAACTGCTAATAAAATAAATGTAAGAAACTGGATTTTTATAGAGCTTAAGTGATTTCTACAAATATAGGAAATAATTTTGTTACATGAAATAAGTCAAACTTAAGAAATGAAATATTATACTCTTTCTCTTACATGTGGAATCTACACACACATACATACACACACACACACACACACACACACACACACACACACACCAGAATGAAAGGGGAGTGTGAAGGGGCAGACAGGGTTGTAAGAAAGGGGATATAATAAGAATTGGTTAATTGGGTTAGTAATAAAGACAAAATGTGGCATACTTTCTCTCATCTGAAAAAATCTAGGTTCAAACACACATATGAAAAGAAACTAAAAGAGGAATATTTCTGAGAAGGCAAAAAGGTTAAAATGTCTAGGTGTAAAGATTAATGTTTAAATATTTACAGCTGTATTGCAAAATCAAATATTTTTATTTTTTGTAGAACTGGGTCTTGCATTTGTTACTCAGGTTTACTACCATCAAGTCATATTCCCTAGCCCTGCTTTGACTTTTATTTTGACACAGAGTCTAAAGTAGTTACCCATATGGCCTACAATCTTTGATGTTCTTCTAATGTGAGTAGCTAGACTGTAGACTTACAACAACCAGGCCTGGCTAAAATTACATCTTATTAATTTTATGGCACCCATAAACTATTAATTAATTAATTAATGTCTTGATGAAACAGGCTTCCACTTTTAGCCCTTTCTGCCTCCAATTATCAAGTGTTGGTATTACAAACATGATTCGCTGTACACAGCTACCTGAAGCTTATATTCACAACAGGGACCATTCTTTGAAAGTAATACACTGACATATGAAAACACTCAAGAGTTTGTTAGGATAATTCCCTGACAATTTTATAACAAAATGAGAAAATCCCTCACAGAACACAATAGCAGGAAAATAAATAACCTAATTAAGAAGGCAAACAACTTAGATACATTTTTATCCTAAGAAAATAATCAAATAGACAAAAAGTTAATGAAAACCTTATCAGGGGTCATGAGATGGCTCGTCAGGTAAAGGCCCTTGCTGCCAAACCTGACAACCTGATTGACCACTGGAACCTACAAGGTAGAAGAAAAGAGCTGATTTCAGCAAGATGTCACATGACTTCACAGCATCACACATGTGAGCACTCATGAACACACACAAACACACACACACACAAACACACACACACAGCCACTTGACACAAAACACATACACAAAAGAATAAGTGAAACATTATAAAAATTATTTTGCCACCTTGGTCAGCATAAATACATATACTTTGTATTTACTAACCAATAAACAATAGGGGCTAAGAATATAGCTCCGTTGATAGAGCAGCTTCCTTGCATTCACAATTTCAAGTTCAGTTATCAGCACCCAAAGAAACATGATATGATAGCATGTACCTGTCATTTTAGCACTCATGAAGTAGATATAAGAAGATTGGAAACTGAAGCTTGTCTTCATCTACAGAGTATATATGAAGCTACTCTAGGATATCTGAGACTCTGCTTCAAAGAAAGGAAAACGCAACACCAAATAAACAGAAGTTTTAAATGTTTGGATATGAAATGCATATGGCTAAGTAAAAAAAAATATATTGAAAGGCTATATACTGTAGTATTCTAATAATGTGACATTCCAAAAGAAAAATGTAAAACTGTATGGGTTTGGTGTAAGGTTTTGAGGGCTATAAAAATTATCAGTAGTTGCTAGGTATAATTCTCAGAAAAGAAGGCATGTTGAATAGAAATATAGGTCATTCTTAGGATAAAGAAACTATTCTGCATGATACATGAAATATTCTCTGTGTTTATCAAAACTCACAGTACTTTATAACACAGAGATAACAATCTCAGTTCTTAATAATCCATTCACTGTAACAAATGGACCCATCTATTATAAAAGGAGAGTAACAGGAGAAATGGGCTTTAGAGGATATATAGGAAAGGGTATGTATGAACTCCATAGTAGATCACTAGTTTTTTGTAAGCTTAAATTTGACCCAGAACATAAAATCTATCCTAAAATATTGATTTTTTATTATCAATGTCAAGATAAACCCAGGTTAGTAGAATATATCTTATAATCTCTAAGCAAAGCTTTGTTTATAGTAGTTCTAAGCACAATGAAAGTATGAAATAAATCATAGACTCACAGGTCTTGATCCTTGCACATGGCAGTGAGCAATTGTGAAAGGCAAGAGAACAGATGGCTCTCTGTGATTGAGTGGCACATATTGGACTCAGGAAATAATATAAGAGGTTTCTGTCATGCAGGGAGAACTGTGTGTAATAACTTTCCATGCCAGGGATTCTCTAACATTATGAGAAAAGCAGACATGGAGAGGCAGGAAACCGATATTTATGTGCTACTTAGGACAAGTCGCTGTTTATGCATTGTCTTTTAAACATCCTCAGGACATCTTTTATGATGTTCCTTCTCTTATCCCATAGTTACATATTGATGCTGCATATGGCTGTCCAGCTGGAGCTCTCATTCCCAGCCTCACTGGCAGCTAGTTGTGGTCATGTAATGTCTTTCAAAGGGAATATGAGTGCAATTGGTGTGGGAAATTCTATGTTCTTCGTTTAAAGGCAATTTCATGTTTTTGCCTAATATCCTTTCTCACTCTTATAGTGGTAAGTAACCACCTATGACAAAGCAGATGAAAAGAACAGCCATAGCATAATCAGCATGCAACGTTGTTGCCATCTGGTTGGTTGCTCTTCTATACTCTGCAGGACAGCACATACTCATTAGGAACTGTGGTCAAAGCAAGACCATCAGAGATACTGTGTCAGCATTGTCACTGAAGGCAAGTCAAGGAGAAACTGGGCAGGGAGTCCAAATGATGCAACCTATAGGTAATATTCCTCTGAGACAGTAAAGCACAAAAAGGTAAAAAATGGCTTCTCTTCCCATGGGAAACTGATGATAAAACTTAGGTATTTATAGCTTATATTATATCATTAGCAAGGTATATAGAATACACCTAGGGGATGGAAGTGATAAAGAATTACATGTGTAAGAAGTTTTACTTCTAGAAAACACATTTTTCAAAGATGTATTTATTTATTATGTATACAACATTCTTCATCCATGTATATCTGCACACCATAAGAGGGCACCAAATCTCATTACAGATGGTAGTGAGCCACCGTGTTGTTTCTGGGAATTGAACCCAGAATCTCTGGAAGAGTAGCCAGTGCTCTAAACCCCTGATTCACCTCTCCAGCCCCCAAAATACATTTTAAATCTGTTAATTTTATAGCAAATTTAAATTTACTACTGAAGAGAATGATAAGTTAGGGTTACCAGTTAATGGTCAGCCATCTTGGAAGAAATTTGCTACATATTTAACTTTTATGTGACCAGTTATCAATATTATACCAGAGTAATTCCAACTAGGAGATAATACATATGACTGCATAAAAGATGAATACATGTCATATCTAGCACATCCACTCATTTCTCTTACAAATCTCTAATTTTCCATTATTCACAATGATGTGCTTAGTCACAGTTCTCTACTACATGTAACCCAGGCTGAATGTGACTCATTATACAGAATAGATTTGATTGGCTTATCCAGTGAGATACTCTCTTGGGTGATTAATCAGCTAAAGAGGCCAAGAAGCATAGAAGCCACATCAGACATAGAATTATTCTTCAGAAAAGTCCTGTCTAGCCCAATCCTGTTTCTGTTTATCCATTCTGGCTGCTACCATGAAACTGCAGGGTCTGGTTGGCTTCCCCAACACTTCTGTTTGTTCTAGTGGCTCCTGAAATTAAGTCTTCTGATTTCATGCCTTAATTCTCATCTCAGGTGATATGTGACAAAGAAAAGTCTAGGAACTAGCACTCCTTTTTTCTCCACAGTGGAAGATATATTCTTCTTCCTATTAATGCCTACAAAAAAAGTGAGACATGTCTTGTTTGTTTTTAAAAATAATTCATTTTACTTTTAATTATGTATCTCTGTATGTTGATATGTAGTAGGTAGGTATGTGCACATATATGGGAAAGCCAGATAAAGGTGTCAGATATCCTGGAGCTGCAGTTATGAGGTGTTAACTAACTGACATGGGTGCCAGGAATTGAACGTTAGCCTTCTGAAAGAGCAATGTGCATTCTTAACCACAGAGCCATCTCCTCAAAGTTAGGAACTCCCAAAATATATTACTCAGATTCAAATTTAGGAAATTGTATATTATTCTTCATTTTGCATTAGTATCTCAGGTATAATTATGACTATAAAGTGTGGTGATTAAAATAACAGCTCTTGGGTTTAAATTCAGTGACAGCTAATGAGTTCCTTGAGTTCTAAATATAATATTGTTCTGTCATTGGCCAAAAAACATTCAAAAAGCCAAAAAGGTAATGCATGTGAGAGGCAAATGCAGTAATTTAATACTTACAAGGGGTAAAGGAAAAAAATAGAAACCATACTTAAAGCACAAGGTCCACAATTGCTTTCTTAAAAAACTTCAAATTTTATTCCAGATCTCCACATCATGGATTCAACCAATGATATATGCAAATATATATGAGTTTTAGATCATATACATTATATATTTCATACTGTTGAAATACAAATTTTAATATTAATTTCACTGTGAGCTTTACTTCTGGGAGGCCCAATTATCAATATATAAACAAAATTTTATTTATTTTTAATCTCAGATATAATTAAGGTATAGTTTTTCCCATATTATCCCATAAATTTTTGAGTAGCACATGATTTTGATTCAAGATTAATTTTTTTGTTTACTTGAAAGGGCAGTAACAATTCTGTGACCTTCCTATCATGAATGTAAAACGTTTTCCCCCTTCTATGGGAAATAGGTTCTTTTCTCACATAATGTAGCCTAGTTACATATCCCCCTTCCTCCCAATCCCTGCCACCCGCTCTGCCACTTGGATCCACTCCCTTTCTGTCTCTCACTAGAAAAGAACAGCCTTCTATGAGATAACAACAAAACGTAACAAAGTAAAATGTAATAAGAAAAGACAAAAACCATCACATCGAGGTTGGACAAGGCAAACCAACAGAAGGAAAAGAGCAAAAGAGGAGTCACAATAATCAGAGACCCACTCCTTCCCCCACAGAAGTCTCATAAAATTACTAAACTCAAAGTCATAGTATATATGAACAGGACCTGGTGTAGACCCATGCAGGTCCTGTGCTTGCTGCTTCAGTTTCTGTGAATTTCTATGATTTTGCTCAGTTGATTTGGAGGCTCTTGCTCTCCCAGCATCTCCCAGGCACAATGACTTTTACAACAAGTGTGAAACTTTAATTACATTCTTGTGCTCCTAGACTCATTAACTGTGACTGGATAATCAGAGAGGAGGTTTTGCTTTTTATCAGGGTAGACAAGGCTTAAATTTTAAAATTCCATTTACCCCAACATTGTAAAACACTGATAACAGCATAGATATGGACACCCCATGTCAGCTTTCTTCATGTTTAATTTTTTACATGGAGTAACCAGAACTCTACCTTTGAGCCATGATTCAGAAGTGATTTGTTGGCTGAAAAGACAGGGTGCTTCAGACACGTTATTCAAGGTTAGAATCATTCTCAGAATCTAGTCTTAAATTATTTCTGAGAAATTCCTGTGGAAGGAAAGTGAATTAGTAAAGGATGTGATAAGAAAAAATTATTTGCTTCCCATGTAAGAGAGAAAACCTGTTGAATAACATTTAAAAGAGGATTAAAGGTGATTTCTTACAAGCCCCAGGATTATCAGATTTGTAAACTGAAGCAGAATTAGGACTTCTAATTCATTTACAAAGTAACCAATACGATTGGGCAGGGGCCTCCCAATGCATTTGACTTTGGGCATATGGTTCCTGTATGCTTTTATCTGCATCAAGGCATAGCTTTTCTTCCTGTTATATTTCAGTGAGAAGGTTTTTTTCCTGTCTTTTTTTCACTCAGAATCTTACCCTTTCCCTTCCACCTTCAAAAATGCTGCTTGACTATGTCCAGCTGAACTACTTGGAAAGAAAAAATTAATTTTCTCTAGTGGAGTATATAGTGGGTATAGGGACCACACTTAAAGTCAGGTTCATGCTTGCACATGTCAACACAAAACAATGTCAATGGTAATTTTGCAAGTCTTTTTTTCACATAATGCTTTGTCTAAACATTTTATTTTCCTTACAGGCCTTTTGCTTATATATTATGGTTTATGATTTGTTTGGTTTTCTCTCTGTGTGAATATGTGTGTCTCTGAGTCTGTGTGTATTTCTTGTGTTTTTCTTCTTTTTTCTGTTTGTTTATTTTATCCTATTATGGTTTGTTTGTTTTTATTTTATCTGAGCTTTAAGATGCTGGTTTGTTTTCTAATGAGAGAGAGAAAGAAAGGGCATGGATTTGTGTGGTTGGGGAAGATCTAAAAGGAGTTGGAGAAGCAAAACTGATTAGAATTATATTGTAATACAAATCTATGTTCAATTAAAAAATTCTGTTTTGAAATGAAAGTTAGGATTATAATTAAAAACATTCACATCCCTCTTTCTGAGCTGAGGTGTGCGCTTTGCTGTTCTATTTTTTGTTTACTATTTACTTTTTAATCTTACTTTCAAGCACAGTTTCCCCTCCTTTCTTCCCTCTCAGTCTTCTCTCCCCTTCACTGTTTCCTATGCCATCCATTCTCTCTCTCTCTCTCTCTCTCTCTCTCTCTCTCTCTCTCTCTCTCACTCGCTCTCTCTTCCCAGAAAAGAGCAGGCCTCTCATAGATATCAACCTACTATGGCATACTATGCCATATCATGTTGCAGTGATATTAGGCACCTTCTGTCCAATTAAGGCTGGATGAGGTAATCTGGTATTAGGAAAGGGTCTCAAAAGCAAGTAACAAAGACAGCCTCTGCTCCTATTCTTTGTAGTCCTACAAGAGGACCAAGCTACACAACTGTAACATATAACATATATGCAGCGAGCCTAGTTCAGTCCTATGCAGGCTTCCTGGTTGTCTCTGTTAGCACCTATGAGCCTAATTTAGTTGGTTCTTTGAGTTTTCTTGCGATGTCTTTGACACTTCTAGCTCCTGAAATTCTTTTCTCCCTTCCACAGGATTCTCTAAGCTTTGTGTAATGTTTAGGATGTGGGTCTATGCATCTGTTTCTATCAGTTGATGACATTTGGTTGCCCTATTTTTAGTATAACTTTACATTTAAGACTTTGCACACACCCAAAAACAAAAGTGTGGAAACTTTCTCTATAACTGTCTGTCTATTATCTGTCTATCAACTATCCATCTATATAGAGTATTTGTGTTTCCCAGGCTTAATTGAAACTCCTGGGGTTAAGGAGACCCTAAATTTATATTCATGAGTTCAAGGACTATAGGCACATGCCTCATGTAGGTAAAACAGAGTTCTCATTGAATTGACAATTGAATAAAATAAATAAACAGCTAAAGGAGGGTTCTTAACTTTCCTCATGCTATGACTCTTTACTACAGTTTCTCATGTTGTAGTGATTCCTAACCACAAAATTGTTTTGTTGGTACTTTAAAACTGTAATTTGGTTACTTTTATAAATTGTAATTGTAATGTAAATATATAATATGCATGATATCTGATATGTAATCACCAAAGGTCCGTTGATCCACAAGTCTGTTTTTATGCCAATACCAGGCTGTTTTTATTATTGTAACTCTATAGTATAACTTGAAGTCAGGGATAGTGAGGCCTCCTGAGGTTCTTTTGTTGAGTAAAATTGTTTTGGCAATTCTGGCTTTCCTGTTATTCCAAATGAAATTGAGTATTGTTCTTTCAAGGTCTGTAAAAATTTGTGTTGGGATTTTGATGGGAATTGCATTGAATCTGTAGATTGCTTTTGGTAAGATTGCAATTTTCACTATGTTGATCCTACCTATCCAGGAACATGGGAGATCTTTCCATTTTCTGATATCCTCTTCAATTTCTTTCTTCAATGATTTAAAGTTTTTGTCAAATAGATTTGTTACTTCTGTGGTTATAGTTACATCAAGGTATTTAATGCTATTTGTAGCTATTGTAAAAGATGATGTTTCCCTTATTTCTTTTTCAGCCTGTTTGTCTTTAGTGTATAGGAGAGCTACTAATTTTTTGAATTAATCTTGTATCCTGCTACATTGCTGAAGATGTTTGTCAGCTGTAGCAGTTCCACTGGTAGAATGTTGTGGGTCACTTATTTATACAATCACATTATCTGCAAATAGAGATAGTTTCACTTCTTCTTTTCCAACTTGTATCCCCTTAATCTCCTTTTGTTCTCTTATTGCTTTGGCTAAAACTTCGAGAACTATATTAAATAGATAAGGGGAGAGAGGACAACCTTGTCTAGATTCTGAGATTGGTGGGATTGCTTTGAGCTTTTCTCCATTTAGTTTGATGTTGACTGTTGGCTTCATGTAAATCTCCTTTATTATACTTAGGTACATTCCCTGTATTCCTAATCTCTCCATGACTTTTATCATAAAAGATTGTTAGATTTTGTCTAAGGATTTTTCAGCATCTAAAGAGATTATCATGTGGAGTTTTTTCCTTCAGTTTGTTTATATTATTGATGACATTTTTGGTTTTTGGTATGTTGAACCATCCCTGCATTTCTGGGATGAAGCTTAATTGATCACGGTGGATGATATTTTTTAGATGTTGTTGTAATTGGTTTGCCAGAATTTTGTTGAGTATCTTTGCATCAATGTTCATGAGGGAGATTTGTCTGTAGTTCTCTTTCTTAGTTGCATCTTTGAGTGGCTTGTGTATCAGGCCTCATTAAAAGAGATTGGCAGCATTCATTCAGTTTCCACTGTATGGAACAGTTTGTTGAGTATTGGTATTACTTCTTCTTTGAATATCTGGTGGAATTTTGCTGTAAAACTATCTATTCCTGGGCTTTTTTTTTTTTTTTTTTTTTTTTTTTTTTTTTGTTTTTTTTTTTTTTTTTGGGTTTTTTTTTTTTTTTTTTTTTTTTTTACTTGAGAGACTTTTAATAACAACTTCAATTTCCTTTGGTGTTATAGGTCTGTTTAGGTCTTTAATCTGTTCTTGATTTAATTTTAGCATTTGATACTTGTCCAGAATGCTGTCTATTTCTTTTAGGTTTTCCATTTTAGTAGAATACAGATTTTCAAAGTATTACCTGTTAATTTTCTGGATTTCCTGGGTGTCTGTTGTTATGTCTCCCTTTTTATTTCTGATTCTGTTAATTTGAATTCTCTCTCTGTCTTTTGATTAGTTTGGATGAGAGTTTGTCTATCTTGTTGACTTTCTCAAAGAACCAACTTTTTGATTCATCGAGTCTTTGTATTGTTTTCTTTGTTTTTATTGTACTGATTTCAGCCCTAAGTTTTATTATTTCCTGACATCTACTCCTTCTAGGTGAATTTGCTTCTAATTGTTCTAAAGCCTTCAGCTAAGTTGTTAGGTCTCTTATGTGAGATTTCTTTTGGTTTGTCCTATAGGTATCTAGTGCTATGAATTTTCCTCTTAACACTGCTTTCATTGTGTTCCATACATTTGGGTATGTTGTTGATTAGTTTTCATTAAATTTTATAAAGTGTTTGATTTCTTTCTAACATTCTTCCCTGACCCACAGGTGGTTCAATGTAGAGATGTTCAGTTTTCATGAGTTTGTAGGATTTCTGTGATTTTTGATGTTGTTGAATTCTAACTTTAGGCCATGATGGTCTGATATGATGCAAGGGGTTATTCCCATTTTTTTGTATCTATTGATACTTGCCTTATGAACATATATGTGGTCAATTTTAGAGAAAGTTCCATGGGGTGCTGAGAAATACGTTTATGCCTTTGTGTTCAGATGGAAGCTTCTGTAAATATCTATTAAGTTCATTTGCATCATATCATCTGTTAGACCCACTATTTCTTTGTTGAGTCTTTGGTTAACATACATCTAGGGTTGAATACTGAGTAGGAAAAAAATAAGCAAACAGGAAAATAGAACATGATTGCCTGGCAGTACTGAGCATCCTCTCCAAGTCCATGATTGCACAGCCAGCACACTGTTCTTTCTTGTGTCTTCCCCCAGCTTGGATAAACTATCTAGACTAACTACTGAATTGTTAAAATTATTCTATGTCTCATGGCCATAAAATTGACTGAGATCCAGTAGTTACTATAGAGAACGTTATGACTTACTGAGTTCAAACCTGCAAATCAATTAGAAAATTCTAGTGAATTCTATAGCTGTGATACAAAATTTGCTTAGGACTTTTCAACACATAAATCTTAATCTTAAATTAAAACAGACAAAGGATATATATTCAATGCAGCCACTATGAAAAAAGGAAGAAGGAGGTCCAGTGAACTAGCAAGTTGTGGTCAGATACCTAAAGTGAGATTGGGGTTTGAACATGAACAAGAGTCTTTAGTAGAGTTGAGTTCTGGTCAAGGTGTTGTCTGACCTAGCATTGACACATCTTTGCTTTGGCTCTAGATTTCCCTGCATGGTGGTATAAAATGTGTGTGAGATTTTCTTTCACATGTTAGTTCCTCCTCTGGCTGGTCTCACAAGTCAGGCTTTTCCATCTCCTGACACAAGACTCTTGGAAAATTCCAGCTATTTTAGATCCATTGTTTCAAGGGTTGGATACCAAAAAGGATGTTTCTTTAGAATATTTTCTTTCCTGCCAGGACAGTTGCAATCCCCTACTTCTTGTGTTCATACCTTAATATTTAGGTGAAGTATGCCTGTGTTGGAAGCAAATTTTATAGGCAATACAAGTAAAAACTGAGAGGAGACACCAATGTCTGGTAAGCCAACATAAGAACAATTTCTTCACACTCAATTCTGGTCACTTTTGTTGACTTTATTTTTTCCCCCATATGTGTAGTTGGCTTTAAGTCAGGTTTCTCTGTGAAGCCTTAGGTTGGCCTCAGACTCACAACCTCCTCTTTCTGCCTTCCCTAAAATTACAGGGAAGTAGCATAATGCCAAGTATGACTTCATCTCAATTCTGACAAGGTCCACTAGTCAATAATCTCTGAAGACCCCACCAACTAACCCTCAGGGGTCTGTATCTTGGCTGTCCATTGTCACTGGGATTTCACTGGATTTCTGCTGTAATGCAGTGGCTAGTGAGGCTTTGTTCTTCATCAGCAAGCATGATGCAAAACACAGGATAATGCTGAAATTGGAGTTCCTCAACTTCAAAAACATTGAAATAATCAAGCTAAGGAATGGTGCCTGCTTATCTGCTGATGTTTTGCTTCTCCTTCAATAGCCTCCTCCTTCACAGTCCAGACTCACACACTCACTGAGAGACAACAAGCTCGATGAACAATGTATAGATTCAGTGGTTTTCCCTTTGAATGTCAAAATCCACTAATGTTAATTAAGTTTGAGGAAAGAATGCACATGGGAACAGAAAAAGGGCTTGTTTAAAGGATGTAATAGAAATGTATTATTCAACTACCTCAATTAGACAATTAATTAATGAATCAGCCTTTGAGAGACTGTTATATATTCATTGGCTAAAAAGCTAACAATACATAATATTCAAGATTGGTGATTAGCAATCAGTGTAAGTTGGTGAAGAGTAGTCACTTAGCAGGTCTGACTGCTTGAACAAAGACCCGACTCACTGACAGGAGTCCTGGAATCCACGTGAATTTGTAAAAAACAATTGAGTTCACAAAGTTGTTTACTGACCTCTAATCTCTACATAAATGCAATGACCCCCCTCCATTGTACAACACTGCCTATAGAAAATTTTTCAAAAAAACTATGTTTCTTATAAGAGAAGGGGTTCATGGGCTCCCACTCAAGAGTTTATAGGTACTTAACAGTTGTTGGGAAGGAAGCAATGAGATGTTTCTTCAGTAATGTAGCCACTGAGAAGTTTGTCTATGCTCCTGTTAATACCTTTTCATTTATGCACTTGTAAATGACTCTGACTAAACTCATTGTATCATATCCCCCACCTTCATCCCATGAAAATAAAAGGAGGCAGGATGAGAGAAAAAGATTATTTGGGAAAAGATCAATGTGAGTGGGAAAGAGTCAAGAGAAGAAATATAGGGTGCTTGCTAATGTGATCAAACTTATATATGTAGGTATGAAAATTTCATAATGAAATCCATTATTGTGAATAACTAATATATTATAGTAAAACTAAATGAGAAATACTAATCACAACCAGTAAGCTTTTTTCTTTTTTAAAAAATGATTTGTTAGTATAATATATTTTTCTTTTTTTTTTCCTTTTTTTAATATTATAAATAAAGAAGTCACATTTTCTATGCTTGAATACCCTTATTCAAGGTCCCTTCCCATCCCACCACATCAGGTCATTCTCTTTTCTCCACATTTCCCCATCCCCCCCATGGGCAGGCAGTCCCAAGGTCCTAAGGTCCCAATATTGCTTAGTTCAGCTTCCACTCCTGACAAATCCAGTTTTCTCCCCGCAACATCAAGACTGAGTCAGGTGTTCCTCTAGGGGGAGTAGGAGCTTTTTTCTTGTTTGTGTATTTACAGAAAAATCTCTGATTCTTTATTTGAGTCACATAGTACTTGTTAATGAAACAAGTACTAGTTGTAAATATTGACGTATACACACACACACATACACACACCATATACACCAGGAGGTGGAGCAGTGGTATTAAGGACATTGTTTAGTGATTTAAGTTGGAGGGCAGTTAGGACTTAGGGAATACCTTGCCAGAATGGAGAACACAAAACACCTTCTTAATGACCATAAACAAATAACTGGACAAGATGATGACTCTTATCTGTATATGGCTTATATTTTCCTAGTCACAGACAAAACGACAAAATTCAAATTGACTCTGAGTCATTCTTCTTTCCTTTTCTTTATGGAGAACAATCTTTCCCAGTTCTCTCCTTTAATTGGTCCTCAGAGAGTCCTTTCAAACCTTTACAATGACATTCTGTGAACATTCCTGAGTGGTGCCAAGCTAGAAACTCTGTGATAGCTCACAAATTACAGATTGAACAGAATCTGTATTACTTTTCTTTTCTTTTTTGAGATGTTTAATGTATGAGTTTTCTTGTTTGGTATGGCTAAGCTGATGACACACATTCCTTTTTTCTTTCCTTCTCAAAGCTTCATGAATTTCTGTGGATATGCCTTACAATATTGTTCTTTAAAAATGCTTACATGGCAAGCTTTTCCTTCCATTGTTCACCTGCACATAGTTTGAAACCAAATGAAACAAGTGGATGGTGTGTGTCTGCAAACATAGAATTAGTCTGTGGAGGTGAATTTGAGACCCTTGAAGCCATGGATTCTGCCTTGACAGTTTCGCACAAAGAAAGGTGAGAGTTAGGGTATTTGCAGATCTATTCAGTATCTTATAAGAAAAATAAAAGGCATATTGTGGTGTTATATCAAGTTGGCTTCAAAATATACCAGCAGTATAATAGAGCTTTAGACCTGGGGACATTTTGATTGATTTTCATCAAAAGGAAGAAAATGAATTTTAAAAGTTACTCAAAGTGTTGATTTTTGTTTGTGTGTTTCAAAACCTTTTATTTGATCTTAATTTTTATTGTGCAAAGACACTCATGCACACAGTGTATACATGTGTATGTACAAACAGAGTCTGTCATACAGTATGTGTGTGTATGTATTCATGGTGGCTTATGAGCATGTGTGGGCATGAAGAGGACAGAGGACAACTTCAGGTGTCATCCTCAAAAATTGCATCTATGCCCTCTTAGACAAAACCTGCTGCTCACCTTGTAGGGCTGACTAGTTAAACCCAGAGTTCTTTCTGTTCTCACTTCACTGTGGTGAGAATATGGTCAGTGCTACTGTTCCTAGCATTTTATGTGTGTTCTGGGGATCATAAGGTTGCTTCTTTACTGACTGTGTTACCTTCCCAGCCTTAGCCACCAAATATAGTACATTTTATCAACATTTGCACCATGAACTTTAAACTCTAAAATGGTATTTATGCTTAGGCTACAGTTCTGGTAAGGGAACCATGGTGGTTTGGAAGAAGTCAGATCCCATAGCCCTGTAGGGAGTGACGTCTTGCTGGAAGAAGTGTGTCACTGTGAGGGTGGACTTAGAGGTCTCAGATATTTAGACCATGCCCATGTTTCAGTCTTTCTGCTGCCTGTGGATCCAGATATAGAACTCTCAGCTACCTCTCCATCATCGAGTCTGCCAGCACGCCATCATGCTTCCCATCATAAGAATGGACTAGACTTCTGAGCTGTAAGCCAGCCTCAATTAAATATTTTTCTTTAGAAGAGTTCCCATGGTCATGATATCTCTTCACACACACACACACACACACACACACACACACACACGCACGCACGCACGCACGCACGCACGCACGCACGCAGACACACACCCCCAAAACCAAAACCAACCAACCAAAAAAACTAACTAATACAGGAACAATGTTTTTTTTAAAGTGGACTAAAAATCAATGTAGAGGTAGTGACTCTTGGTGAATGCCTGGTCCCATGTTGTTCTTAGGCTGAATATTCTGTAAGAGGGCTTTATTTTCTACTAAATTGACAGATTGTTGTATTTAAAAATTTCATTTAAATTATGTTTTACAAAGAAACTTTCTGTTTATAATGTAGTCTAGGCTGACATCCAATTCATAATTCTCTCAGAACTCACAAATGCTGGGATTATAGGTGTGTGCCACTATGTCTATCTTTTAAGTGAGAATTTTTAAATGAATGAGAGAGCAAAGCAAAACCACAATGCAACAGTGACCCAAATCCTACCATACTATATTCTTGAGTGTTCTTTACACAGCACACACCATCGGCTTCTGCCTTATGATCAGCATTGGTGGGTAAAGTAGACAGGTATCACTGATCAGTGCTAAAAAATGAAAATAAACAGAAAACAAAAACCTGGCTAATCTGAACTTGGTATGCTTACATAGTTCTCTCTTCACATAACTCCGAGTTCCAAATGTGCTTTGGAATGCCCCCATTTTCTAGGCTCTTTTACTAGCCAAACCTGATTTTCTCTTTCCATTGCTAATTTTTTTTATGTTATATTTTGCTTGAAGCTGTATGTCAGGATTATGAAACTTCTGAAAAAACACATGAAAAGTTTGACCCCTAGAAGTCCTGTATTTCTTGCTCTAGGCAAAAAGGTCTTTGTTTTTAATCATTGTTTTTGTTATATCCTCTTTGCCCAGAGTATGGTTTTGAATTAAGTGAATATGTTATATCTAGAGAAAAAAATAAAATAATTTTTGGTTGTTAATTCATGGTTTTGTTGCATATTGATCAGGAAATGTAACTTGTAATTCAGTATGTAGAAAAACTGAAATGGTCATTGTAACTTAATACATGTTAAAATTTTGTGACTGATTTATGTATGAAAATGGCAGATGGGTGATAGGTGAGGCCCCAAGACAATTGTAGGGGGGCTCATTTCCATGTAGAGTGGTTATAACTAAATATATTTTAAGTGGGAAAAGTGGGGTGATGTATTTTATACTGGGTAGTATGAGTCAAGACAGTAAGTAGGTAGAGCACAGCTATGAAGACTCTAGTGATGGTAAGAAAACAGCGGATGAGAAGAGACTGGTTAGTGGGCACAAAATTCTGGTGCTGTATTATACCATAGAGTAATAATAGTCAGCAATATTACACTGGATACTTCTAATTAACAAGGAAAAATGTTAACCAAAGGAGCAGGTGGGCTAATTATAGATCTTCACAACTCCCTCTTCTCTTCCAGTTCCAATACCCAAGTCTTATCCCACTGCTATATAGTAGACCATATGGTGCACCCTCTCCTACACCATCTCCAGGGTATCACACAGATCTACCCCTCCAAACTTCCTTCCTCCGCTAATCGCTTTATCCCAGGCCCTAGCTCCAACAGGCATTCCCAAAGAACCCACAGACCAATTCAACCAGCAAAGCAGGCAGATGAACTGCAGACCTTCACCTCTTCCTCCATTTCTCCAAGGTCAACCCACCAATCACATCCCCAGCTCTGTAGCAGACTATGTCTGCAAGCTCTCCTTACTCTCTGCCCCCATTCCTAGGGGACTAAACAGATCTTGGTGTCATACTCTGCTTTTCTCCATCCTGTGAACCCTTTCAGTACCCCCTTTTACTCCATCCCCATTCCTAGGTATCAGCCCCAAATACCTAGAAATACATGCCATTATTTAGGGTTGTCTAGACTCACAAGAAATTATGGAATGAATCTCTCTCTCTTTACACACACACACACACACACACACACACACACACCACACACACTCATACACACTCATATATATGCAGATTTATTGGAATGATATACAGGCTTTATTCCAGCTAATTCAACAGTGACTGGTTGTGAATGGAAAGTCAAAAAAAAAAAAAAAAAAAAAAAGACTAGTAGTTGCTCAGTTCCACAAGACTGGATGTCTCAGCTAGCCTGTAAATGCTAGAATCCAAAAGAAATAGACACCAATGCCAGGGAAGAGAAAGATGTGTTAGCAAGGCTAGTACATGTAGGCAAAAACAGAGCTCTTCCTCATCCAGTGTCCTCATATAGGCTTCCAATAGAAGGTATAATTCAGATTAATTGTTTGTCTTACACAGCTCAAAATCTAGATGAAAGAACTTTGTCTTCCAACCTTAAGATCTGGATCAAAGGAATATATCTGCCTCAAAGATCCTGAATAGAAGTGAATTCACCCACTTTAATCCAAGCAGAAGATCTCTCACAAGTGTGCCCTTTATTTCTGAATTGTAGTTCTTTCCAGATAGAGTCAAGCTGGTAACCACAAATACCCATTACATACATTTTACCTGGAACCCTCAGTGATAATACTTATCAAGATTCCAAACTTTCCTATCAGGGAACATGCAGCCACCATACACTTCTAAAAACAAAAGGGGGCAACAGAAACTAAGAAACAGAACACACAGTGACCAGACACCAGCATCTAGAATTACAATTTTCCCCAACTTAGATGTCTAGATGCTAGTGTAAAAACAAAAACAGTCAGGACAATATGTCTTGACTAGAGTCCAGCGACCCTACCACAGCAGGTGCTGAGGAGTCCAACATAGCTGAACCACTAGGAAAAGTTCCTAAATAGCCTTTATGAACGTAAGGAGAAAAAGAAATCTGTGGAAATAAATGAAAACAAAAGATCAATATCTAAAAATTAAAGTGAAATTAATTAAAAAACAAATTGGGGAAATTTAAAAATTAAAAATGTAGGAACTAGAATAGAAACTTCAAAGGTAAGCCCCACAAACAGACTATAAAGGATGAAAGAGAGAATCACAGGGGTTGAAGTTATGATAAAAACAATGGTGACTGAAAATGGCAAATCTAAAGTTGCATTCCAGGACCAGGATCAATCTGTAGTGCCTGACCCCAGAGTCTTCATAGCAGACAGAATGATGGTTTGGCTGTGAGGGGCTCCTCCAGCCACACCTTAAAGAGGGGACATTGCACAGCTGGTCCCACCTCCAGGGCAAACTCAGAGATGAACTGAGACCTTGAAATTCTGACCCCTGTCCAGAGCAGAGTCAGAGATTGAGAAGACCCCTTGCTCAGAAGAGACAGGAGACACACAAGCCTTCTTGTCAAAACTGACTTGGAGTGGCCTAATTATGAACCACTGAAGCCATGGGCAGACACAAGTGCAAAAATACATATAATAATATAAAGAACAACAAGGTAACTCCAGAAGAAACTGGTAGTTCTACAACTACAAGACCTGAACAGAGCAATGAAGAAGAAACAGAAGGAAACAACACCAAAAAACATTTATGAAGATTATTGAAGCCTTCAAAGAAGATATAAAAAAATACCCTTAAAGTAATAGAAGAAAATACAAACAAAATATTGGAAGAGATGAACAAATTCTGGGGGGAGAAAACAAGAAAAGATAAACCAAAAATTGAAAGAAACATTCCAGGAACTAAAAACCGAAATAGAAGCAATAAAAAAGGCACAAAATGAGGCAAAGATGGAAATAGAAAACCTGAAGAAAAAAGCTGGAACCACAGCTACAAGCATAATCAACAGAGTTCAAGAGATGGAAGATAGAATCTGTGAAGTGGAAGACTCCGTAGCTCAAATAGATATATCAGTCAAAGAAAATACTAAAACCCAAAAAGCCATAACACAAAATCTTCAGGAAATCTGGGACACCATGAAAAGACCTAATTTGAGAATAATAGGAATAGAAGAAGGAGAAGAATACCAGCTCAAAGGCATAGATAATGTATTCAATAAAATCATAGAAGAAAACTTTCCTAACTTAAAGAAGGGAATGTCTATAAAGATATAAGAAGCTTACAGAACACCAAATAGATATGACACCCAGAAAGCCAGCTCACCACATAATAATGAAGGCACAAAACATACAGAACAAAGAAAAATTTTAAGAGCTGCAAAAGAAAAGGGCCAACTTACAAGGCAGACCCATCAGAATAACACCTGACTATTCAATGGAAATGATGAAAGCTAGAAGGGCTTGGTCAGAACTTATACAGTCACTAAAAGAACATGGCTGCCAACCTAGAATATTATACCCAACAAAATTATCAATCTTCATAGATGGAGTAAACAAGATATTTGATGACAAAATCAGACTGAAAAAATACCTATCTACCAATCTGGCCCTCCAGAAAGCATTAAAGGAAAACTCCCACCTAAGGATCCCAGATACACCTGTAAAACTACAATCAATAATCTGACAGAAGAATAGCCCAGAGAAAGGAAACACATGTAAGCTACCACCAAAAATAGTAGGAAATATCAATCAGTGGTCACTAATATCCCTTAATATCAATGAAGTCAACTCACCTATAAAAGGACACACACTAACAAGATGGATACAAAAAACAGAAGCCATCCTTCTGCTGCATACAAGAAACACACCTCAACCACAAAGACAGATACAGGCTCAGAGTAAACCAATGGGAAAAGATTTTCCAATGAAATGGTCCTAAGAAGCAAGTTGGTGCTGCCATTCTAATATCTAACAAAGTAGACTTTAAGCTAAAAGCAATTAAAAGGGACCAAGATGGTCATTACTTATTCATTGCAGGAAAATTGGTCAAGAGGAGATTTCAATCCTGAATATTTATGCCCCTGATATAAGGGTACCTCGCTATGTAAACGAAACACTGCTAAAACTCAAATTCCACACCAATTCTCACAGTCTAATAGTGGGAGACCTCAACACCCCACTTTCACCCCTGGATAGGTCAACCATACAGAGACTCAACAGAGAAATAAGGAGTCTAAAAGAGGTTATAATGCAAATGGATTTAATAGATATCTACAGGAGCTTCCATCCAAATGCAAAGGAATATACATATTTCTCAGCTCCTCATGGAACTTTCTCTAAAATTGACCACATAACTAATCATTAAGCAAGTATCAACAGATACAAAAAACCGGAAATAATCCCTTGTATCATATCAGACCAACAGGGCCTAAAGTTCAACAACATCAAAAATCAAAGAAAGCCTATCAACTCATGGAAACTAAACACCACTCAGCTGAACCACCTCTGGGTCAAGGAAGAAATTAAGAAAGAAATAAAAGTCTTCCTAGAATTTAATGAAAATGAATCCACAACTTACCCAAACATGTGGGACACAATGAAAGCAGTCTTAAGAGGACAATTCAAAGCTCTAGATGCCAATATGAAAAACTTAGAAAAATCTCACACTAGAGAACTAACAGCTCAGCTGAAAGCCTTAGAACAATTAAAAGCAAACTCACCTAGAAGGAGTAGACAGCAGGAAATAATCATACTTGGAGCTGAAACCAATACAGTTGAAACAAAAAGAACAATACAAAGAATCAATGAATCAGCTAGTTGTTTCTTTGAGAAAGTTAACAAGATAGATCCTTATCCAAACTAATCAAAAAGAAGAGAGAGAATATCCACATCAACAAAATAAGAAATGAAAAGGAGGCTATAATAACAGACCACCAGGAAATCCAGAGAATTATCAGATCATACTTTGAAAATTTATATCCCACAAAAGTGAAAAACCTAGAAGAAATGGACAGCTTTTTGGACAGGTACCATTTACCAAAAATAAATGAAGAGCAGATTAATTACCTAAACAGACCTATAACCCTTAAGGAAATTGAAGTTGTCATTAAAAGCCTCCCAAGAAAAAAAAAGTCCAGATGGTTTCAGTGCAGAATTCTACCAGACATTCAAAGAAAAATTACTGTCATTGCTCCTCAAACTATTTCACACAGTAGAAACTGAAAGAATATTGTCAATTTCCTTTTATGTGGCCACAATTACCCTAATACCCAAGCCACTCAAAGACATAACAAGGAAGAATTACAGACCAATTTTCCTCATGAATATGGATGCTAAAATTCTCAACAAAATTTTGATGTACCATATACAACAATACATAAAAAATATCATCCATCATGACCAAGTAGGCTTCATCCCAGAAATGCAGGGATGGTTCAGCATAAGAAAAACCATAAACATCATCCCTCATATAAACCAAAGAAAAAAATCACATGATCATATCCTTAGATGCTGAAAAACCTTTTGACAAAATCCAACACTCCTTTATGATAAAAGCTCTGGAGGGATCAGGAATACAGGGAAAATGTCTCAACATAATAAAGATGATTTGCAAGAAGCCAACAGACAACATTAAACTTAATGGAGAAAAACTCACAGCAATCCTATTAAAATCAAGAACTAGACAAGGATGTCCTCTTTCCCCTTATTTATTCAATATAGTTCTTGAAGTTTTAGCTAAAGCAATAATAGATGAAATGAAAGGAGATTGAGGGGATACACTGGAAAGGAAGGAGTGAAACTATCTCTATTTGCAGGTGATATGATTGTATACATAAGTGACCCACAAAATTCTACCAGGGAACTTCTACAGCTGATAAACACCTTCAGTAATGTAGCAGGATACAAGATTAAGTCAAAGAAATGAGTAGCCCTTCTATGCACTAAAGATAAAAGGGCTGAAAAAGAAATGAGGAAACATCACCCTTTATAATAGCTGCAAATAGCATTAAATACTTTGGAGTAACTATAACCAAAGAAGTAACAGATCTATTTGACAAAAATTATAAATCACTGAAGAAAGAAATTGAAGAGGATATCAAAATATGGAAAGCTCTCCCATGTTCCAGGATAGGTAGGATCAACATAGTAAAAATGACAATCCTGCCAAAAGCAATCTAGACATTCAATGCACTGCCCATCAAAATCCCAACACAATATTTTACAGACCTTAAAAGAACAATACTCAACTTCATTTGGAATAACAGGAAATCCAGGATTGCCAAAACAATTTAACTCAACAAAAGAACCTCAGGAGGTATCACCATCCCTGACTTCAAGCTATACTATAGAGCTACAGTACTAAAAACAGCCTATTACTGGCAAAAAAACCCCACACAGACTTGTGGACCAATGGAATAGAATTGATGATCCAGGCATTAAAATACCTATGAACACCTGATCTTCGACAAAGAGGCCCAAAACATTCAATGGAAAAAGATATTATCTTTAACAAATGGTTTTGGCATAGCTGGTTGGCAGTGTGTAGAAAAATGAAAATAGATCCAAGCCTGTCATCCTGCAAAAAACTCAAATCCAAGTGGATCAAAGACCTCAACTTAAACCCAGCCACTCTGAACTTGATAGAAAAGAAAGTGGGAAATACACTTCTAAGTATTGGCACAGGCAACCACTTCCTAAATATAACACCAGTGGCCCAGACACTAAGAACAACAGTCAATAAGTGGTACCTCCTGAAACTCAGAAGCTTCTGTAAAGCCAAGGACACTGTCAATAGGACAAAACAACAGCCTACAGAATGGGAAAAGATTTTCACCAACCCTACAAGTGATAGAGGACTGATCTCTAAAATATATAAAAACTCGAGATTATAGAGCCCAAAACTTTGAATGACCCAATGATAAAATGGGGTTGAGAACTAAAACAAGAATTCTCAGCAGAAAAATTACGAATAGCTAAAAGGCATTTGAAAATGTGCTCAACATCTTTATCCATCAGAGGAATGCAAGTCTAAACAACTCCGAGATACCACGTTACACTTGTCAGATTGGCTAAGATAAAAGACACAGATGACAGCCTATGTTGGAGAGGATACAGAGAAAGGGGAACACTCGTCCATTGTTGGTGAGAGTGTAAGCTTGTTCAACCACTCTGGAATGTAGTATGTCAGTTTCTCAGAAAACTGGGAATCAATCTCCTCAAGGATCCAGCATTACCACTTCTGGGTGTATACCCAAAAAAAGACACACATTCACACTCCAAAGTCATTAGCTCAACTATGTTCAGAGTAGCATTATTCATAATAGCAAGAACCTGGAAACAACCTAGATACCCCTCAAGTGAAGAATGGATTAACAAACTGTCGTACATCTACACAATGGAGTACTACTCAGCAGTAAGAAAAAAATTATATTCTAAAATTTACAGGCAAATGGATGGATTTGGAGAATATTCTCCTGTGGGAGGTATCTCAAACCCATAAAGATAAGCAGGGGATGTATTCACTGATTAGTGAACTCTAAACAAAAAAACAAAAAACCAAAATATGTCCAAGCTGCAAACCACAACCACTGAACAGTTTGGGATCTGAAATACCTTGGACTGACTCCTTGGATCCCACTCCCTCTAGAGGAACACGTGACTCAGTCTTGATGTTGCTGGGAGGAACCTGGATCTGCCAGGAGCAGCGGCTGAACTGAGCAATATTGGGACCTTGGGACCTCCTGACCATGCTGGGGAGGAGATGGGGCGATGTGGAGAAGAGAGAGTGACTGGAGGGGTTGGGAGGGGGAAGGGACCTTGGATAAGGATATACACAGATAGAAAATATTTATATCAATTTTATCCAAGCACAAAAATATCACTTCTTAGCAACTCATAAAACTTTTTCCTCAACTGACCACCTACTCTGACATAAAGCAAGTATGAATAGATACAAGACTATTGAAATAACACCCTGCATTCTATTGGACTACTATGGATTAAAGCTGAATATCAACAAATATATGAATGAAAAAAAACTTACTAACTCAGGGAAATTGAAAATCTTACTACTGTATGAAAAAGAAAACAAGACAGAAGTTTTTTTTTTTTTTTTTAAATTAAAGACTCTAGAATTTAATGGAAGTGAATACACAACATACTCCAAATTATGTAACACAATGAAGGAAGTTCTAAGAGTCAAGTTTATAACACTTAGTGCCTATATTAAAAAAAAATGGAGCTAGGCAGTGGTAGCTCGTGAATTTAACACCAGCATTCGGAAAGCAGAAGCAGGGGAGCTTGAGATCAACCTAGTCTTCAAAGAGGGCTCCACAGCAGCCAGAGCTGTTACACAGAAAAACCCTGTCTCAAAAACAAAACAAAGAGATAGCTATTACTAGTAACTTTATAGCACATCTGAAAGCCCTAGAACAAAAAGAAGAAATAATGCTCCCAAAGACACAGATGCCATGAAATAAATTTAGGACTGAAATAATTGGAATAGAACAAACAAACAAGAACAACATAAAGAATCAATGAAATAAGGAATTTATTCTTTGAGAAAATCCATGAGACTGACAAACCTTTGGCCAAATTAACTAAAAGGTGCAGAGTGAATATTCAACTGAATAAAATTAAAGATGAAAAGAAGGGCATAGCAACAGGCAGTGAGCAAATTCAGAGTATCATAAGGCTATACTTTAAAAATCTGTATTCAATCAAATTGGAGAAAATGTAAAAGAGATGGACAATTTTTGATACATACCACCTACCAGATAAGTAGTTTTAATAGCCCTATAACCTTCAGTATAATAGATGCCATCATTAAAATTCTCTGACCCAAAAGCCAAGGACCAGATAGATGGCTTAGAAGGAACATTGTCTAATTCATCTTATGAGGCCACAGTTATCTGATACTCAAACCATATAAGGACTCAACAGAAAAAGAGAATTACAGATCAACTTTCTTTAAGAACATAGATGTACAAATTCTCAGTACAGTACTTACAAACCAAATATAAAAACACATAAAAATTATCCACATAATCAAGTAGGTTTCATTCTAGGGATGAGGGATTCAGAGATGGTTGAATAGATGTAAACCAATAAATTTATACAAATAGACTGAAAGACAAAAACCACATGCTCATCTTATTAGATGTAAAAAATGCATTTCATAAAATTCAACACCCCTTCATGGTGAAAGTCCTGGAGAGATTAGGGATACAAGGGACATATAACTCAACATTAAAAGAAAATTTGTAAGTCTTGTTAGTCTTTAAATGTCTTTAGTGAGTAACTTAAATGGAGAGAAACTCAAATCAATTTCACTAAAGCAGGAACTCTCTCCATATCTATTCAATATGGTACTTGAAGTGTTCAATAGAACAGTAAAACAACGGGAGGAGATCAAAATGAGGAGATCAAAATGATAAAAACTGGAAAGGAAGAAGTCAAAGATTCTTGTTTATTTGTGGTGATATAATAGCATATATAAGTAGCCCCCAAATTACACTAGAAAACTAGTACAACTGATCAACACTTTTAGCAAAATAGCTGGGTACAAAATTAACTAGTAGCCTTTAAGTTAATTAGAAATTAGTAGCCCTCCTAAACACAAATAACAAATGGTCTGAAAAAGAAATCAGGGAAACAACAGCTTACACAATATGCTCACACAATTAAGATACATTGGGATTTATCTATCTAAGTAATTAAAAGACTTGTATGATAAAATATTTGCCATTAAAAGAAGAAATTTAAGAAGATATTAGGAGATAGAAACAAAATCTTTTATGCTCATGGTAGGATTAAAATATTAAAATTTGTCATTCTGCCAAAAGTAATCTACAGATTGAATACAATCCTTATCAAAATCCCAACAGATTTGGAAAGGACAATTTTCAACTTGATATGGAAACACACACTTCTCACATGCATGCATGCATGTGTACGCCCTCACCCCCCAGGATGGCTAAAACAATTCTAAATATCAAGAGAACTGCTAGAAGTATCAACACCTTTATTCTCAAATTATACTACAGAGCTATAGTGAAAGAAATAGCATGTTACTGGAACCAAAACAAGTATGTGTATCAATAGAACCAAACTGGATACCTGAACACAAATCCATACACCTATGCATACTTGACTTTTTTTTTATTCATTGTGTCCCACAAGTTTGGATACGTTGTAGATTCATTTTCATTGAATTCTAGGAAGACTTTGATTTCTTTCTTAATTTCTTCCTTGACCCGGAGATGGTTCAGCTGAGTGATGTTTAGTTTCCATGAATTGGTAGGCTTGCTTTGGGTTTTGATGTTGTTGAACTCTAACTTTAGGCCTTGGTGGTCTGATATGTTACAAGGGATTATTTCCA
>PVIH01010672.1:52798-73906 GCA_004025045.1 Sigmodon hispidus
AGAAAGTTCCATGAGGAGCTGAGAAATATGTATATTCCTTTGCATTTGGGTGGAAGCTTCTGTAGATATCTATTAAATCCATTTGCATCATAACCTCTTTTAGACTCCTTATTTCTCTGTTGAGACTCTGTCTGGTTGATCTATCCAGGGTTGAAAGTGGGGTATTGAAGTCTCCCACTATTAGGGTGTAAGAATTGATGTGGGATTCGAGCAGTGTTTCTTTTACATAAGTAGGTGCCCTTATATTAGGGTCATAAATATTCAAGATTGAAATTTCCTCTTGACCAATTTTTCTGGTGATGAATAAGTAGTGACTATCTTGGTCCCTTTTAACTGCTTTTAGCTTAAAGTCTACTTTGTTAGATATTAGGATTGCAACCCCTGCTTGTTTCTTAGGACCGTTTGACTGGAAAATCTTTTCCCAGCCCTTTATTTTAAGCCTGTGTCTGTCTTTGCGGCTGAGGTGTGTTTCTTGTAGGCAACAGAAAGATGGCTTCTGTTGTTGTATCCATCTTGTTAGTGTGTGACGTTTTATAGGAGAGTTGAGACCATTGACATTAAGGGAAATTAGTGACCATTGATTCATATTTCCTGCCATTTTTGGTGGCAACTTGTTTGTAATTCCTTTCTCTAGGGTATTCTTCTGTGGAATTATTGATTGTTTGTGATTACGTAGTAGTATCTGGGGTCCTTACGTTGCAGTTTTCCCTCTAATACTCTCTGTAGTGCTGAATTGGTAGATAGATATTCTTTCAGTCTGACTTTGTCCTGAAATACCTTGTTTACTCCATCTATGGTGATTGATAATTTTGCAGGGTATAGTATTCTAGTTTGGCAGCCATGCTGTTTTAGCGTCTGCATAACTTCTGACCAAGCCCTTCTAGCTTTCATCGTTTCCATTGAATAGTCAGGCATTATTCTGATGGGTCTGCCTTTATATGTGAGTTGGCCCTTTTGTTTTGCAGGTCTTAAAATTTTTTCTTTGTTCTGTATGTTTTGTGGTTTGATTATAATGTGGCATGCTGACTTTTTTTGGGAATCCTATCTATTTGGTGTTCTGTAAGTTTCTTGTATCTTTATAGGCATTTCCTTCTTCAGGTTAGAGAAGTTTTCTTCTATGATTTTATTGAAATCATTATCTGTGCCTTTGAGCTGGTATTCTTCTCCTTCTTCTATTCCTATTATTCTCAAATTAGGTCTTTTCATGGTGTCCCAGATTTCCTGAAGATTTTGAGTTATGACGTTTTTAGTTTTACTATTTTCTTTGACTGATATATCTATTTGAGCTACTGGGTCTTCCAATTCAGAGATTCTATCTTCCATCTCTTGAACTCTGTTTGTTATGCTTGTATCTGTGGTTCCAGCTTTTTTCTTCAGGTTTTCTATTTCCATCTTTGCCTCATTTTATTCCTTTTTTATTGCTTCTATTTCAGCTTTTATTTCAGCTTTTAGTTCCTGGCATGTTTCTTTCATAGATTTGTTCATCTCTTCTACTTTTTTGTTTGTATTTTCTTCTATTTCTTTAAGGCTATTTTTCATATCTTCTTTGAGAGCTTCGATGATCATCAAAAAGGAATTTTTGGTGTTGCTTCCTTCTGTTTCCTCTTCATTGCTCAGTTCAGGTTTTGTATTTGTAAGATCGCCACTCTCTTCTGGAGTTACCATGTTGATCTTTATATTATTATGTAAATTTTTGCACTGAAGTTTGCCCATGGCTTCAGTGGTTCATGATTAGATGGGTCCTGGTCAGTTGTGGCACTTGGGCTTGTGTGCCTCCTGTCACCTTTCTGGGCAGGGTCTGAGTCTGTCCTTCAGAGACCCCAGAAGTTATCTGTTTGCTCAGTTGGAAGTCGAGGTGGGTAGCCGTGCAGGTTCCCTCAGCAGCAGCTGTGGGTATGGTGAGAGGCAGACTTTATCTGTCCGTGCTACAGAGTGTGCTGGGACTCTGTCACACACTTGACTTTTTAAAGAACCCAGAAATACAATAAAAAAGATAGCACCTTTATCAAATGGTGCTGTTCAAACTGGATGGCTGAATGTAGAAGAACCCAAATAAATCCATACTTACCCTCTTGCACAAAACTCAATTCTGAATGTATTAAAGACCTCAACATAAAACCAGATACACTGAAGCTGAAGGATGATAAAGTGGGGAATATCCTTGAATTTATAGGCACAGCAAAAATATTTCTGAATAGGCCACTTTTACCACAGGCTCTAAGATCTTCAAACACGATCTTCTGAAACTGAGAAGCTTCTGTATGGCAAAGGACACGGTCCTTTGGGCAAACTGTCAGCCTACAGCAGGGGAAAAGTGTTTAGCAACTACAAGTCAATATAAGGTTAAATCCAAAATATATAAAGATAAAAAGTATATACCTAGAACACAAAAAACAAAATAAAAAATAGGTTACATATCTAAACAGAAAATTATTAAAAGAGGAAACTCAAGTGGCTAAGAAACACTTAGAGAAATGTTGAACATTCTTAGTTATCAGGAAAATACACTTAAATTTGAGATTTCATCTTATAACCATCAGGATGGCTAAGACAATAAAAATTACAACTTATGTGGTGAGGATATGGAGCAAGGGGAATACTCCTTCATTGTTGGTGGGAGAATAGACTTTTATAAACACTATGGAATTTAGTGTGGTTGGTTGTATTTAAGGGAAGATGGGAATCAATTTAACTCAAGATTCATTTATATCACTCTTGGGCATATACCCCAAGCACACTTTATCCTATGACAGAGATACTTGCTCAACTATGTAAAATTATGCTTTATTCATGATAGGCAGAAACTAGAAACAACATATTTGTCAACGAATGAATGAGTAAGGTAAATGTAATACAGTTACAAAATGGGATACTACTCGCAATTAATAAAAGATGTTGTGAAACTTGCAGGTAAATATATGGAACTAGAAAGGTGAGGTATCCCAGATCCAGAAAGAAAAATATGGTATGTATTAACTTATATTTGAATATTAGCTTTTAAATGACTGATAAGCAAGTCACAATATGTTGAATCACAGAGGATGGTATAGGTTCAGGGACTGGCAGTGGGGAGCTACAGATAGACCTCCTCAGGAAAGGTAAATATAATTAATTGTTATTTGTGGATGGGGGAAACAGGAATTTCAAGCAGGTCTGTGTGTGAGAGTTGGATGAGGGAGGGAATATGGGGAGAAACAGCTAAAATTAAGGACCATTTGAAGGAAACCTTATGCAGTAGACACTTCCTAAAATATCTTCATATACAAAGGCAATCAAATAAGATCATCACTTGCCATCTTCTATCAACAAATGAAGCTTTCCGTACTGTGACTGTATTGTGTCTATTTGAGTTGTTGGTCAAAGGAGTCCCATAGGAATCCTCAAACAACCCAAGCTATCTCCAAAGTTATAGATTGTTTTTCACAAATTGGCAACAAGGCCCTTTTGCTGAAGACAACACTGATAAAACAATTGAATATGGAGAAGTCAAGCTGGTGCCTACTACTTAGAGCCTTCACCCCTATTGACTAGCATTCTTCATACTAGAAAAGTACCCTGTATTCTACCAAAGGAGAAATATAAACCCCAAATGCAGCTACAAACCCTTTGATTTATAATACTGTCCTGTCTGCAAGATATGTTAGTGCAATGGTGCTGCAACCTTGTGGGAGTAACTAGCTAATATCTGATTTGATTTAAGGCCCATTACAAGAGATGGAACCCATACCTGACAATACTTGGGTGACCAAGAACCTGAGACTTGATATTCCAGGGACCTAGGGTAAAACCTAATGCTACTGTTCTACTAAAAGTACATAGCAATGAAATTACTCTTAATGTTGTTTTTCACCTTGCTGTGCCTTGCTCAGCCTGAAGGTTCCTGCTGCAGTAGATGGGAACAGATACAGAGAACCACAGTCAGATAATATGCAGAGAGTAAGAGACTTTTAGAACACTCAGACTTAGTCAGGATGTGTCTAGAAAATCCCTCACTTCAGAGCTCAAAGAACCTTCCTGAAGAGAAGGTAGAAAGTGTGTAAGAGTCAAAGTGAATGGAGGATACCAAGAAAACAAAGCCCTATAAATCTACGTGATCCAAACTCATATGAACTGATAGAGACGGAGGCAGCATACACAGGGTCTCTACCAGAGTACTGAAAGAAATAGACACATGCTTCCATTTCTAATCCAAAAGCTATCTCCAGTTGATAACCACTTGCAAATTAAAATTCTGTTGTTCCTAAGCTTGTTTCACTGGGAAAACTAACTACTCTTAAGGATGCTGCATGCCCAACAGAAAAAAAAAACACATTGGCATATTTTTGTTTATCATTATTACTATTTACCTAACAGTTCCTTTGTGAATATATTATGGCTTCAGGGTTTATGTTTTAAAAGGATCCTGAGTGTTTAAACAAGTGGGTCTCTGTGTCTATGTTTGGATTTTATTCATATACTAACATTCAAATGAATTATGGTTCAAGTATTAACTTTATTGTATAACAGCTTTGTACTGTTTCAAGCCCTCTGACTCTCCTTATTCTGTACAAATGAGATAAAAGCATCAACTTTCTGTGTCATTGTTCTAATTACATATTCCCCATGTGAAACACCTCCCCAAATACAACCTGTTTTAATATTTATCCTTGTAGTGTTTCTCACTTACAATTTACATGAAAGTAGACTTCATTTTTAAAAACTATTTTTATTCTCCACTACTATAGTCATATTTTATATATGCATCCCCAGTCACAATAATTATTTGTTGAATAAGTGTGTCAATGTAGTGCCTGTTTAAAAATGGATTACCACAGGAGTCTGTTCCCTCCTTTCTTTTACTGCCTCACATTGGTTTACTGATTAATAACACAATTCATCTGTTCTCATACTAACTGGGAAGTTCTGTGGTGAAACTCCTAGTTTTGCATCATCTACCAGTCCTAAAATACATTGCATTGTTTCCTTCTAAATTTTTTCTTGGAACTCTGGAATTGGACTTCTTTGGTTTCTCAGTGTGCACAAATATATTTTTCAGTGGATTTTCCCAATGGAGAAAATATGTTCCCCCTTCCTCTACCACTCATAAAACCCCACAAGCTGTTAAAATGTCCATCCCTTCTGCTCCATTTCCCCACCCAAATCCTATCACATACCATATGAATTTTTAACCCTAACACCTGTCTACCCACATGGTTCCACAGGGGTGGATTAAAAAATACAGTGAAGAACAATAAGGACCACACACATCCCTGTGCTGTTAGCTCCCAAAGCCTACAAAATATAGTTAGTCAGTGCCGACTGCTTACTGCATGTACACACAATAACCAATGACAGGAGAAGCAGGCACCAAGTCTATTAAGGTGGCTCCCTTACCATTCTTCAGCGCTCCTGCCTAATGATTTTGTTGTTCCTTCACTTATATAGCTTAAAAAATCTGATATTGCCTGTTTCTGCTTCATCATGCAGGTTTTCAGGCAAAGCCCTATCCTTCAGCACAAGTCATTCTGTGAGATCTGCTTGGGTTTCATTCGTGACAGAAAACAACAAAAAGAAAGCATGTATACAAATTTTAATTTTTTTTATGAATTATGCAAATGTTTGATATCATACTTTTTAATTTCAGTGCATTAGGTTTAGCTAGGGAAACTTAAAGAAAGCTCCTGCAGGTAGGAAGATGAGCTTGGTAAATATTTCGTTTTTTGTAGTGGGAATCACGTAATGTCCTGTAGAGGGCGCCTGTAATAACAGGCAACCTTCTTCAGTGTCCTCATTTCTTACACTGACTTTTCTCTTTCATTTTGTGAGCTGTTCTGAGTCATTGCTCAGAGTTGTTCATACCTCAGTGGAAGAAAAAACAGCCTGATTTTTAGGACTATAATTTTAAGATTTTTCAGTGGATGACATAATTTTTTGCTGCTGGAACTCACGCCTTGTCACTCTCACACCTTTGATAAACTCTTGATTCAATGCCAGAGTTAATGTCTCAAGAGATACTGGGGAGCTAATTCAGTAATCGAATGAAGACTTTTTGATGGGGAAAAAGACAGCTCCATGCCAACCCTAGTCTATGTGAAGTATTGTATTTTTAGTTTTCTAATATTTTCTTTTTTAATTTTATGCTTAAGAACCTTGATAATATCTTGAGAAAAGAACTCAAAATGCAAGTGTGGTTTAGTGATTTACATTTTTGACATTTCAATGCCTTACTTAATAAAGTTCCTCATCTCATTAATAACCAAGGAAGAAAATGCTGTCAATTATGTACAACATGATGTTTTCTTATTGAGAGTTCATTTTACAGGTATTGCCAGTTGTTGAGATCTATCTAGACAAAAGTTTCATAATTGATTATACTTGGGGAAGCACATGATAAAAACTAGGTAACATATGGAATGGAAATTTCATAAAATACATTTCTTCTTTTTGACAAGATATCACTATGTAGTCCAGGTTAGATTCCTCCTGAGATCCTGCTGCCTCTATCCTCAGGTTCTGAGATTATGAATGTGTATCTCTAGATCTGGCTATAACAAAGTCATAATTTATTCTGGCTCATTTTTAAAAGAAGTGTCTGCATTAAAAAAAATCTGTTTTCTACAATGTCAAGGTTTTTGGTAATGTAGAATTTCTTAATAATGCAGCCTACTCTTGTTGGAAGACATTCCATTGTCCCAGAAAAGTGTGCAAACAGAAGTAATAATAGGCATCTTAAATTAATGGTCTTAGATTTTATGCTACAGAGGGATACTTTGCTTAGCCTTGATGGGGTGGTATCTCACCTCAACTTGATATGCCAGACTTTATTGACTCCACATGAGCGATCTTACTCACTCTGAGGAGTGGATGCGGGTTGGGTGGAGGAAATCTATGGGGCAAGTGGGAAGAGTGAATGGAGGGGGAACTGTTGTTGGTATGCAAAATTAAAAAAAAAGCTTTTAAATAAAGAAAAATTTTTTAAAAGGGAAGTAAAGAAAAAAAAAACCTAAAAACATCCCATTTAGGGCTGAGTGTTCTAAGGTCTGGTTGTCTGAATAGACATGAACTCCATGAACTTATATGTTTGAGTGCTTGACCTATAGTGAGTGGTACTATTAGGAGGTGTGGCTTTGTTGAAGTGATGTGGGAAGTCTTTTTGTACGCTGTGAATATGATTGGTTAGTAAAGGGACTGTTTTGGCCTATGGTAAGGCATCTTAGAAGCAGGTGAGTAATCTGAACATAGATAAAGGAGATGGAGGGAGGAGTCATGGAGAGATACTGTGGAGCTGCTACTCAAGTAAGCAAGAAGTAAAGATGCACAGTTAAGTCACAAGCCACTTGACAGTAGACAGGTTAAATAAAAAGAGATTGAGATAAGCTGAAAGAGCTAGCAAGTAATAAGTCTGAGTCATAGACCAAACAGCTTGTAATTAATATAAGCTTCTGTGTGTTTCTTTGGGACTAAGCAGCTGTGAAATGGTAGGTCCAGTCCTCAGGGCTAGGCAGAGTAAGAAACTTCTTATTACATTGGAGTAGATGTGGTCTTGTTGAAGTAGGTGTGGTCTTATTGAAGTAGGTGTGGTCTTGTTGAAGTAGGTGTGGTGTTGTTGGGGAAAGTGTGTCACTGTGGAGGTAGGCTTTGAGGTTTCATATATAGTCAAGCTTCCTGTTGCCTGTGGATCCTGATATAAAACTCTAAGCTCTTTCTCTAGTACCATGTCAGGCTTCATGCTGCCAAACTTCTAACCATGATGATGAGAATGAACTAAACCTCTGAAACTAAGGCAATTTAAATTAAATGATTTGGTTTTCGTTTGCTTGCTTTTTTAAAAAATAAAAATGGTCATGGTTTCTTTTCATAGCCATATAAACCTTAGCTAAAACACAAGGTTTCTCACTGAAGTTACCCCCCTTCAGAACGCAGTGAATTCCAGGGAAAAGGAAGCAGAAAGATTGTAAGATCCAGGAGGAATGGAGGCCTTCTAAATCAACATGAGCAAGACTCTTAAGAACCCACAGAGATGGAGAAGGCATGTGTGTGTGTGCACCAGTTCCTTTGCACTTACACTATGGTTTCCAGTTTAATGTTTTTATGGGATTCCTGAGTGTGAAAATAGCCTGAAATCTCAGAGAGTCAACCACAGAACCAAGCCATGAAGGTCAGTTAGACCAAGCTGAGGACAGAGAGATCAGCAGTTAAAGAATTGGAAGAGCATGTTGTGGATTCATTTTCACTAGAAAGCCTTTGATTTCTTTGTTAATTTCTTTCTTGACCCAGAGGTGGTTTAGTTGAGTGATGTTTAGTTTCCACGAGTTGATAGACTTTTTGTGATTTTTTGATGTTGTTGAACTCTAACTTTTGGCCCTGGTGGTCCAATATGATACAAGAGATTGTTTTAGCTTATATTTTATTTAGAAATGAAAGAATGAAAAAATAGTCACTACTGTAGGTTAATAAGGGAACTGTCACTTATACCTGCTGGAGAGGGAAAATCAGTTTTCTCCAATGAAGTGACACTGGGTATATTAGTCACTCCAGGGTGGGTCCCATGTTCAGGTGTAGTTAACCCAAGATAATGAACTCCACATTTATTTTTTGTTTGCTTGCTTTTATTTGGTTACAATTTGGTGTTTTGTTTTTGCTTTCTTTTTGGGTGGTATTTTGCTTTCATGGTTTTGTTGTATTGGGTTTTTGTTTGTTTGCTGAGAAGAAACATAATTTTGGGTAGGAAAGGAAGGGAGAGGGTTTGGAAGAATTTTAGGGGGGGAAATAAAAATATATTTAATGTTGAAAATTGCTTTAAATAATAAAAGTAAATATAAGAACACTAAAAATAGGAATGCGTAAGTTTCAAAAAAAGGAAATACTAAGAATATATATTTAGAAATTAATAGAATACAACCCAGAAACAAAAGAATTATTAAAACAGAAAGATTTTTAAAATATCAATAAAATTGAAAACAATAGTTAGAATGATCATAAAGAAACAAAATCGAAGCTGGCAAGATGGCTCAGCCAGCAAGAACAGTTTTTTCTAAAAATTATGACTTGAGTTCAAGTCCTGGAACCTGCCCAGTGGAAAGAAAGAATCAACTGCCATAATTAGTACTCTGCCTATTACTTGCACTCTGTGACACACATGCACACACAAAATAAATAAGTGTAGCTAAAAAATTAAAATGATACTTTTTACCAATGCTGACTCTAAAATAATAATATTGATAAAATCGTAAGACATTCAAAAAAATGTGGGAATACTACCAACAACACTTTATTACCAAATTTGATGTTTTATATTAGTTTGATAAAATTTTTGGCATGGATTCACCAAAGCTTGCTCAAGATGAATTATAAAACACTCATATTTTCGTATCATATTAATAAATAAAATGTATAATATCATTTCTACATATAGCCTTTTATAAGACTGAAGAGGTGAACATGTATCCAGATGAGTCCTACATGGAGACATCAGAAAGAAAGATAATGAAAGGTCAATACTATCATTAAATATGTCTATTAAATATATAGATTTTTATAAATTAAATTCAACAATATATAAAAGAGAACACCTCCCAATTTATTAATAAGCAAAGGGGGAGAATCTATGTAATCATAACAATAATAACAAATAGGAAAGATTAATGAGGTTCAGCATAAGTTAAACTCTTGGCATAGTAGGTATAAGAACTTTCCTGACATCTCTATAAATTGTGAAGCTCACTTCAGTATTGTGTAAAGCTGAACACTTTCCTCAGGCAGGAAATTCTTCATGTATACCAGCTTTCATCCTCTATTAACATGGTACTGGAGAACTTTGTGATTTTTGTAGGGGGATGGTATGATGGTACATGCCTTTAATCTCAGTGCTTGGGAGGCAGAGGTGGGCAGATTTCTGTGAGTTTGAGCCTAATCTACAGAACAATTTCCAGGTCAGCCAGGACTATATAATAAGACCCTCGCTAAAAACCAAAAGCTTATTGTTGTTTTGGTTGAAAAAAATCTTTTTTTGTTATGTCTTTTAAAATAGTATTATTTTACACATATTAGATCATTTAGACTTTTGTTGTTATTTTGTTATGATTTTGGTGTTAGAGTTTGGATCTAGAACCTTGGATGATGAGAAAATATGAGACCAATGCTGTTTTTATTTATTTATTTATTTATTTATTTATTTATTTATTTATTTATTTATTATGAATAAAGAAGTCACATTTTTTATCCTTGTATATCCTTATTCAAGGTCCCTTCCCCCTCCCACCACATCAGGTCATTCTCTCTCTGCCAATGATTTTTTAAAGTGTATCTTTTTTTAAAGCCCTGTCTTACTAAGTTGCCAGAGATGATGCTGAACTCACTGTAACCAGGCTGATTTGGAACTCACAGCTTTCCCACCCTAGCCCCTGTATACACTCTAGCATCTGGTATATACAACTATCACTATTTCTACTTGGTTTCTACTTTACATGGCACCATGATAGATTTTTACTTTTTCCAATCTAAAATATTACCCAAATAATTTAAATAAAAATGTAAATGAGATGTCTCAGTAGAGGCCATATTTGAAATACTTTTGAATTAAAAACATTTATCTATTTATTGTGTGTAGACATTCATACAAGTGTCACTTTGTGTGTGTGTGTGTGTTAGTCACAGTACTGGGGATTTGGTGTATACTTCTATCTGTACATGAGTTTTGAGGATCATTCTCAGGTTGCCATGTTGTATCTTGGAGTGCAAGTGCAGGCTCCCTCTTTTCTTCTTTTTAGACAAACTGTCATGCATCACAGACTGGATACAAACTTACAATGAGGCTATTAATGACTTTGAACTGATTCTCCTTTCTTTACCCACTGAGCACTGGGACTAGAGGCATACACTACCCTGTTTAGTTTCTGGGATACTGGGTGCCATTCTAACTTACTCTATCCCTAGATCCTCTAATTCCACTTTCTCATAAACAGCCATCAGACCTGACATTTTATTTGTATTCCCTTTTACCTGATTTGAATGAAATACAGCACATATATAGCATTGCTTTCTAAATCCCAAACAATAGATGAGTGTCACTCAAATTTGTTTTACTTTTAAGGTGCATACATATTTTAAAGAGAATGGGAAATACAGAATACACTTATTAAATGTTTCATAATTAAAGGCTTTTGATTGAACCCATCAGTTCCCAAAACTTTCCTGACTTTTTGGCTTTCTATCTGTGCATTGTAGACACATACATGGAAAAACTGCCAATCACTCAGTGCTCTGATAAATCTTACTTACTTGGTAGTTAATGATCTGAATTACACATCTTCTTTGATAGTTTCAATTCACACTTTGTCAATAAATGTCAACAAATGTAAAATATCTCTGATATGATATTTGTTGTAATTAGAAGCCTGTTTAAACAGACAGATGACACATACAACTCTTATAGTAATAAATGTATCTGTGAAATCATTTTGGTTGACACTAGAATCTAAGTATGCATTAGATTGTGTGTGTTGTGATCAGATCAATATAATCAAATCATGAAATTTGTTTTGTGGTCAAACTATGTTGGGGAAGTTTATAGTTAGTGAAACTGTTGTGCCTTGAATCTACAGAAATATGTGCAATTTTTGGCTTTTTATTATATGCTATTAGAAGTATATAATGTATCTTAACCAATTTTTGTAGCCCCAACAATGCCTGGCATAATTTTTTCCTTTCTCCATTACACTATCTGATTTTGATTAGTTAAGAGATTATTTAGTGACCTAGCTTTGAAATTTTGTCTACTAGAGACATGACAGCTCTGATTTGGGGTATTCATTTCTGCCCTAGCCAGTCTGCTCTGGTACGTATACATTACTCCATTACATAAATGGAATAATAGCACATTTTTAAGAATCAATTGGCTTTAAAAATAAAGTAAAACAAGCCCCACCCTGGCTTTTCTTCCCAGCCATGTTGGTTGCTGTCTAGTTTGGATGCTGCCCTCCACCTCAGGCAAGAAATTGGTTTAGAGTTTTGACTGATTCTAGGCTCCAGCTTTTACAAAAAGTGGAAAGGTTGTGCTGGAGTCTGAGGTCTGATAATGACAGGGCAGAAATGAGAAGCCATGTTGCCAACAATTGACTAGCTTTGAGGACCATGAAACTGAGCATTATGCCCTTTACCATAGTGGCACTCGAACTGGACATAGCATAGGAAAATACACAGATTATACAAACCAGATCTTTGTGTGATACTGGAAGAGCTGGAAGAGACTGGCAAAAAAAATCAAACATGAAAAAGGTTTTAGTTATTAATATTTGTCAAGGTTGTTTCAAATGTGTATGTATTATATCTTTTTTAAACTTTTTCTCGTCTTTTATTATGAAAATAAGTCATTTTTTTATCCATGCATCCCCTTGTTCAGGCTCCCTTCCTCCTCCTGCCCTTCCCAGTCAGTATTATAATATCTTAATGTATATAAGTTTATATTTATAAGTCAAAACTTATCCAATTCTAAATTTATTTTTGTTATTGTGATAAAGCACTCTAACTGAGAGGGGAAAATAGATTATTCACAATTCTAGGTTCTAATGCATTATTGTGGGGAACTTTTCTCCAATGAAATCTCATGAGGTATACAAACCACACTTAATGGCAGGCAGAATGCTCTGCAGTAGAAGGTCATCTACACCAAATCAAATCAGTGATTTTTCTGGAAGGCTTTGTCGGGGAATTTAAAAAATCCTGACAAATCTTTTGCTCATATGTTATAGTTTCCAGTTTTGTGGTTTTATGAAATTTTTGTGTGCAGATATATGTGTCCATATATGTTTCTTGTGATTTTTCTTGGGATTATTTTTTCTGTTTGTTTTGTCCAATTTTTTTTAACTTTATTTATTTATTTGCCTTGGTGTTTGCCTGGAACTGGAACTACAGTCAGTTGTTAGCTGCCATGTGGGTGCTGAGAATTGAACCCGGGTCCTCTGGAAGAACAGTCAGTGCTCTTAACCACTGAGCCACCTCTCCAGCCTCTTGTCCTATTTTTTAACTATTTTATTTTATTTATTTTTATTTTTTTTCTAGATGTCTTCTTGTTTTCTAACCAGAGAAAAAAAGGGTATGGATTTGGATGGGTGGGGAGATGGTGAGCATCTGGGAGGTGTTGAAGGAGAAAAAAGTATAATCAGAAAATATTGTATAAAAACTATTGTCAGCAATAAAATAAAATTACCACACCAACTACCTTATATAAGAAATCAAATGAAGTTCAGAATGGTAATTCTTTCTGTCAGGAATGTTTTTCTTCTCCTGCAATAATAAACGAGCCCAGATCTCAGTAGCTCCCAGTAATAAGATCTCTTAGTTGCTCCTGCTCAGGATTCAGTATGGATGAGGAGGAACTTTTAAACGCTGCTATTCAAGAGCCAAATTTAGCCTGAACCCTGTCTTAACTCTTATTTCTAGGATTTCTGCTCCAGGGGAAGGAAATGTGAATCAGGTACAGGCTCCTAAGTCTTTTATTTTCTCTTATATCAATAACTAAAATGAATCATATGACTAGTTATCCAGAAACTGATATCATCTTTCACCCAAAGAGGAAGCTGTAACATTTATTATGAATCTGGTAGAATGTCATAATTTACTTACTTTATCAGCTCACCTGGATACTTAAGAGAGATTCCAGTCATATATATGTATACACATTTCTATTTTTCACTTCCCAGTGGTTCAGTCTCTGGAATGAACTCTGAATGTGGTGTGTGTGTGTATATGTGTTTTCTCCGAAGAGCAAAACCACAAAATCAGTGGGTGTTGGAGGGAAGGTTCAGTGGTTAGTAGTGCTTGGCTGTCCTGGTAGACTGAATTCTGTTCCTAGCACCCAGGTAAGAGAGCTCACAGCTTCCTGGAACTCTAGCTACACCTCTATAACCCTCCGTTTCCCTCTCCAGGCTTCCATAGGCACTTTCATGCACATTTACATGCACACACCTACCTACAAATAAATAAAATACGTTTTAAAGAAACTAGGCACAGGAAGGTTGACTTGACAAAGCCACCTCCTTTTACCCAAACTACCAATGCCTATTGCTGCTTGATTTTATTAGTCTAGAAGTCAAGCACACATTTGTTCTCTATTCTAGGATCACTGTCTTTTGTCCTCCATTAGATAACACCTTCTTTTATACATTCTTTGTTCCCTGGATCCAGTATCCATGTAGCACATTCCCCTCCTAGTTTCTATGCTCAGCCACAGATACTTCCAATGTCAACAAGTACATTAATATGCATTTTAAAATACACTGCTTATGTGATCAAAATTGAATTTCTTGAATACATATCTCTTAAGTCTTTTTTTCCTAAAAATATATGACCGAAAGGATAAGACAGACAGCAAAATGGTTAAGAGCTTCTAATTAAACCAGAGGACATAGGTTTAATTTGAAGAACCCATGTGGCTGTTCACAATTACCTGTATGTCCAGTCTTGATATTAACACATAATGACTGGGTATCTGAGAATGGAGAGAATATAAAACAGGACTAAATTATACAATATATGGAAGACTACATGTACTCATTCTCTCCCATAAGCCTACTTTCCAGTAGTTAAAATGTTACTTAGTAATTTATTTTATTTTATTATGAGTAAAGTCATATTTTTTTATATGTGTATATCCTTATACAAGCTCTTTTCCCCCTTTCACCCTTTCCCTTCCAGTCACTCTCTCTTCTCCACATTTAAAGGGTGTTTTTTTTTCTTTATTATTTGGTGATTTTACATCATGCATCCCATCAAATTCAGATGTCATCAGTCCTCTCAGTTTCATATCCACTTTTATGATCTCCCCATTTACAAAAAATACCACATATGTGCCTACATGCACCACATATGTGCCAGTGTCTTCAGAGGTCAGAAAAAGATGTCAAATAGCCTGGAACTATAGTTACTATGGCATGTTTAGTGGACACAAGTATACTCCATCCTAGATAGCCCTTTCTGTATTGTAGACTTTTGGGTGGATACCATTGATATGATGATAAACAAACCTCAAAGCATTACACATTCATATTAACATAGTAGAAATTTATTATTTAAGAAAGTGACTGGGAGGGGTGGGAGGGGGAAGGGATTTTGAATAAAGGGATACATGGATAAACATATGACTTTATTCATAATTAAAAAAAGAAAAAGAAAATAAAAGATTGTGTTAACTTGGAGTAAAACACTTTAAAGGTTCAGTAGATTTACAAATTAGAAGATGAGATCTTACCCATATAATAGATGAAGTAAGTAGAGGATCATGATCATTGGCCTCTCACAAGCTGTCTCAGAGGCACAGGATTTTTCCTTGATGGAGTACCACCATCCTTGATCATCACCTGTAGAGAGCTGCCTGCTGCTGCACCCTAGAGATGGTACTGATTTCTGGCCTCCACCCCTGGGTGAGTGCTCTCTTTTGATAAACAACTCCTTATTTGGCTTGAGCCTGGGGCGTGGTTTGCTGTTGTGTATGTGGACCTATGAGCTGTGCCCACTTGGCTTAATGGGATTGGATGCCCTGAGAGCATTTAGTCATTGGGCGGGGGTTTCTCTGGGAAGGAGAAGGAGAAGCAGAGAGAAGAACAAAGAGAGAACAATTGTAAAGGTCCCGAATAAACTGCTGAAAGAAGATCCTGGGTGTTGTGCTTTCCTTGATGGCAAGGTTGCTCGAGACAAGTGGTGGTCCGTATGAGGAGCAACTCCTGTGAGCTTCAGGCATCAGAACTTTCTGCAGTCAGGGGATCGACCAGTAAGTCCCAGGTAAATTGGGATCTGCAATCAAAGCGGGAAGCTCTGACCTGTAGATAAGGTGGAGAAGAGGGAGCTCACTAATAAGTGGGTGTAACCTCTTGTGGACCCACGGCAACCTTGAGCTTAAAATGAAAGTAACAGCAGTTGCAAACTTGAGCTCAAAGTGAAAGTAAAAGCATTAGCAAAGCTGGGGCTGTTTGGTAAGGGCTCCGAGATGATTTTTAAGGTAGGAATTAAAGGTTATACAAGGATGGGGTCTTCAACCTCACATCCAATATTTTGGCTCTTAAGGAGCTGCTTCATAAAGGTTTTTCTGAGTCTGCTCTGCTTGCTAGCAGTGGGAGAGATTCGTGGGTTCCTACACCATATTGAAAAGCAGCCAAGAGGGGCAGAGTCAGCAATTAAAGTGGTACAACCTTTTAAAAGCTCTTTGCATTAGGAAATGATTAAGAATTCTCAATAAAACAGATTTAGACTCTCAAAACCTCTAAACGGAGAAGGAAATACAGATAAAAAAAAAGCCACATAAAGATAGCAGATAAACAGAGAGTCTGGATTCTGGTTATTGCATTTTCTTGTAATTTTTTAACTTTTAATGAGCTAACTGCAGAGAGACAACTGATTACTAAGGCTGCTAAGTTAAACAAATGCATATACTTTAAAGATATCCTGACTTTGAAATCTGTTTATAAGAATATGTTACTTGGGAAAAGAGGTTCTGCTTTTGTCTCCATGGAAGGTCAAAACCTGTGGATTGGTTCTAGGCAGGTGTGGTTCAATTTGCCAAGGCCACCTGAAGCTGATAACAGGCCACCTTAGAGGTGTTGGGAGGAGAGATCGGAGGGGGCAGGCAGTGAAGAAGGACAGAGTGAAGGGGGAGAGTTGTGCCCCGACCTTGCTGATATAGAAACTCCTGAGTCTACAGACTCAGAGGAAGATATTATATTGGGAGATATTAATTGGACTAGAAGATATCTGAGGATTGCAAATTATGAATTGAAACCCCTTTATGACATTGTGAAAGGAGAGTTGGATTTAGACTTCACGAGAGTGATGGCAGTGGAAGCCAGAAAGGCACTGCAGGTAGTTGAACAGAGGTTGCAGGATGCATGCCTAAATAGGATTGAGGAAGGAAAAGATTTTGCCCTATGCCTTTTACCCACATTCAGACAACCCACAGGGGTACTATGGCAATCAGGCCCACTGTTGTGGATACACCCAAAGGTATCACCTAGTAAAAGTATAGAATATTACCCTACAGCAGTAGCTGATTTAGCTCAGAATGGCATCCAACAATCCATTCTGTATTTTGGGCATGCACCAGCCATAATAATTGTGCCATACACAGCAGCACAGGTTAACACCCTGTGTGCTGTTGTTGATGATTGGGCAATTTTTCACTGTACCTTTGCTGGAAAAATAGGTAATCATTACCCACGACATCCTCTTATGACATTTTTTAAGGAGCACCCCTTAATTTTCCCAAGGCCACCACCGCAGAGCCGGTGGCAGGAGCTGTCAATGTATTTACTGATGGCTCGAAAACAGGAGTAGGTGCCTATATGGTACAAGGCAAACACCCAGTTCAACATCAATTTACTCCTGGTACTCCTCAGGTAGTGGAACTTCAAATAGTATGTGAGGTATTTAAAGAATGCCATTTTGCCTTTAACTTGATATCTGACTCAGCCTATGTGGTTAATGCTTTAAATGTGCTTGAAGAGGCAGGACCAATAAAATCATCCAGTATGGTCGCTGTCCTATTTAACCACTTGCAAGACTTGATTTTGCAATGAAAGGAGAGATTTTTTCCTCAACATATCCATGCTCATACTGGCCTTCCTGGTCCACTCGGCAAAGGCAATGCCAAGGTGGATATGTGCACTAGACAGGACTGGGTATTCTTTACCTCTCCTGTAGTCAAAGGTCAAGAATTTCACCAGCTATATCATGTGAATGTTAAGACCTTACAACAAAAGTTTCAGATATCTAGAGCTGAGGAACATCAAATAGTTTTGGATTGTGCTCAATGTGTAGAGTACCACCACCCACCTTCCCTAGGTGTTAATCCCAGAGGGATTCTGCCATTAAAAGTATGGCAAATGGATGTTATTCACATTTCTGAATTTGGCTCTTTGAAGTATGTACATGTTTCTGTAGATACGTGCTCTGGGATATTGTATGCCACTGCCATGTCAGAAGAGAAAGGACGCAATGTCTTTGTGCACTGCCTAGAGGCCTGGGCAGCTTGGGGAAAGCCTCTACAGGTAAAAACTGACAGTATCCCTGCTTATACTGGAACACAGTTTACTGCATTCTGCAGACAAATGGATGTACAAGTAACTCATGAATTGCCTTACAATCCACAAGGACAAGGCATAGTGGAACATGCTCATTGCACGCTGAAGGAATGCTTACAAAAACAAAAAGTGGGAATAGGCCATGGCTGTACCCCCAAAGAAAGACTATCTATAGCTCTGTTTACCCTTAATTTTTAAAATTTGGATGTTGATGGCCACTCCGTGGCAGATAGACATCTGATTCTCATCCCTAGCCACAGAGGCATGGGGAAATGGAAGGATATTTTCACGGGCCACTGGCATGGTTCTGATCCAGTGCTTACATGGGTGAGAAGTTCTGTTTGTGTCTTTCCTCAGGACCGGCAAAATCCAGTGTGGATACCAGAACAGCTAACCAGGAAGGTCCAAAATGACAAGTATGATGCTGACTTTGAGGGCAAGGATTGGCCCTGGAATGGGTACCTGTCCCAGTACAAAGCCCTAATACCATGAGCTTGTTTAGAGCTAGGAGAGATTTTGGTATTAATGCAGCTGTTGTTACAGGCTATTTCCCTAGCCGAAATTGGGGCCATCACGGCCACCATTGCTGTGAGTCACACCATCCAGACAGCTCAAACACTTAACAATGTGTCTGACATGCCTTAAACATTCAAAGAGGCATTTCTGCCCAGCTTAAAGGTGGGCTGATGTTGGTCCACCAAAGGATTGACCTGGTGCAAGAGGAGGTTGATGTCCTCTTGCAGATGGCTCAGTTGGGATGCAAATGGAAGTATCAGTCCCTATATATGACTTCTATTCACTATAAAAAATTTTCCTATGCTACAAATTTGTCTAAAGTTGTGTCAAGTTATTTTATAGGAAATTGGTCAGGTGAATTCGATGCAACCATGGAGAAGTTGAGAGTTGCAATCGTTGCTGTGAATTCAACTCGAGTGGACCCTGGAGTTGCTGAAGGACTGACAAGATGGATATCCACCGCCCTCAATCATCTGAAGGAATGGGCAGGAATGGGTGCTCTGGCTGGCTTGATGGTGCTGATAATTCTGATTTGCCTGTGGTGCATCTGCAAAATGAGGTTCACAGCGTAAAAGCATAGCCATGATTGTTCAAGCCTTCACTGCCATTGAGGCGGGACAGCCCCCACATGTTTGGCTTGCTGCCTTAAAAAAGTAATGTTTGGCACGGGTTGCAAGGCTAAGCACTGCACATGGTTTTGCCTAGGTAAGGCTTCATGAAGAGCATGCCTAATTGCATACAGGTTGGCACCCACTATCCTGCCCTCATAAAAACGGGTGCTGGACAGGTCTGTCCCTGTCTGAGTGGATGACATCTGGATTAGGGATAGCACAAGTCCTCTTGCACAATGGAGATTAGGCCTCTGCTCTTGCCTGCTGCTTTTGCTTGATTTTTTAATTTTTTTAATTATTAAATAAGGGGGAGCTGTAGAGAGCTGCCTGCTGCTGCACCCTAGAGATGGTACTGATTTCCGGCTTCTACCCCCTGTGGGTGAGTGCTCTCTTTTGATAAACAACTCCTTATTTGGCTTGAGCCTGGGGCGTGGTTTGCTGTTGTGTATGTGGACCTATGAGCTGTGCCCACTTGGCTTATTGGGATTGGATGCCCTGAGAGTATTTAGTCAGTGGGCGGGGTTTCCCTGGGAAGGAGAAGGAGAGGCAGAAAGAAAAACAAAGAGAGAACAATTGTAAAGGTCCTGAATAAACTGCTGAAAGAAGATCCTGGATATTGCACTTTCCTCGCTGGCAAGGTTGCGCGCGACAATCACCAACCTAAATGTGACTGCTGAGTATTTGCATCATAGTTGTTCTACATGACATGTAGTAGAACTTATAAACAGCCATTTTGAAAATTTCATATGAATACAATGTTATATATTGCTTAATATTTTTTAACAATCTCCTACATGCAGAAGAAGCAATTTATAATGTATGAGTCTAAATAAAAGACATTACTAAAATTATTTTACCTTTAAAATTAGTGTGTGGCTTTATTTCAATGCCAAGAATTTCATATGTAGCATTTTTACCGAAATATATTTTTCCAGAACTTTCTCTCTAGTTTTGTAGCTGTTTGGAGACAAGGAAAAAACAAGAATACAGACGATTATTCTTTATATGAACAAGGCCTGAAATAAAGGATTAGTGTTTCAATCTTAAATCTCTTGACTAGAAATGATAATCAAATCTACAAACACATTTACTGTTTTATGAGTATGAGTACTTTGCCTCCGTGTGTGATTGTGTGCTACATGCATCTTTGGTACCCATGAAAGCCAGAAAAGGACATCAGATCCTTGATCCTCTGAGACTGGAGGTACAGATGGTTGTGAGCAAGTTCTGGGAATTAAACCTGGGTCTTTTGGAAAAGTAGCCAGTGCCCTTAACTATTGAGCTGTCTTTCTTGCCCTCATGATCATGTATTTCAGAAAAAATACTTGGAGATACATGTTCAAGAAATCGGTTTTGATTATATAAACAGGTTATTTCAAAATTTATACTCGGCTCCCATAGCTTCTGGTTCCACTCCTGGGACAAGTGCTGTCTGCAGAGTCCCAGCACACTGTGGAGCAGGGGCAGATAAACTCTGCAGGTCACCAGACCCGCAGCTCCTGCTGAGGGAAGCTGCACGGCTGCCGCCACCACCTCAAACTGAGCAAGCCAACATCTGCAGGGGTCTCTGAAGGACAGACTCAGACCCTGACCAGAGGGGTGACAGGAGGCACACAAATCCAAGTGCCACAACCGACCAGGAGCCATCTAATTGTGAACCACTGAAGCCATGGGCAAACGTCAGTGCAAAAAATTACATAATAATACAAAGGACAACATGGTAACTCCAGAAGAAAGTGGTGATCTTACAAATACAAGACCTGAACTGAGCAATGAAGAGGAAACAGAAGGAAGCAACACCAAAAATTCCTTTTTGATGATCATCGAAGCTCTCAAAGAAGATATGAAAAAAAGCCTTAAAGAAATAGAAGAAAATACAAACAAAAAATTGGAAGAGATGAACAAATCTGTGAAAGAAACATGCCAGGAACTAA